>PVJD01001387.1:0-271545 GCA_004026545.1 Mormoops blainvillei | reverse complement strand
ATTTTTTCTGTGTTTTTATACTGGAAGTATTTCAGGTAAAAACAACACAGAGCTGCACTATGTTTTTTATTACAATTAATCTGTGCCTTCAATTACATACTTAGTCCACTTACATGTAGTATAATTTCTGATATACTTCAACTTATAGTTTGGCTTATGCTTTCATGTTTCTACTTATTTCTTGGTGCCTATTAATTGTTCCTTAATTCTTTTTTTATTCTATTTTTGGCATAATTAAACATTTCTAGTTCTTCCATTTTTTAAGTTATATATTTAATTTTACGTTCTTTTATGGTTTCTAAACGGTCATACTACATATTCAAATATGCATCTTCACTTACTATAGTCTGTCTTTAATTAGTATTTTAATCAATTCTCCCAATGTAAGAACTTTAAAAATTTTTTAAAAATAGATTCATTTTTACCCTATTCCTGGCTTCTTTTTCCTGTCAATTATTTAACTTTTATGTTACTTATATACCTTATGTGCCATTTTAATTGTATTTGTACTAAAATATTATTCATATTTGTCCACCCATTTATCCACTAGACACCTTCCTTTTAAAAAATAGTTTAATATTTCTATTTAAACATGTTTTCTTATACTCTGAACTCCCTGAGTTCTTACAGAGAATATTTGTCAAAAGTAGATTTTGTCATCATTTGTTTTTGAAAAACTAGTTATTTCACCATTACTTTTAAAGGCTTTTTACTCTGTTTATAGAATTTTTTGAGATAAAATTCACATTGCACAATTTTATCACTTTACACAATTTTATCACTTTACAGTTTTTAAGTACACAATTTAGTGAGTTTTGTATATTCACAGCATTGTGCAACCATGATCTCTATTTAATTCAAGAATATTTCCACAATCCAAAAAAGAAAGCCCAGACCTGTTAATAGTTGGTTATAATTCCTCCCTTCTTCTGACCCTGACAATCACTAATCCATTTTTGGCTCTATGATTTTGCCTATTCTGGGCATTTTACGTAAATGGTATCATATAATATGTGACCTTTTGTGTCTGGCTTCTTTCAATTAGCATAATGACTTGAGGTACATTTTTGTTGTTATATGTATTATTCATTCCTTTTCAAGGTTGAATATTATATTGTACCACATTTCATTAATCCATTCATTAATTAATAGACATTTGCATTTTTCCACTTATCTATTACATAGAGTGCTGCTAAAAAGTTTCATGTACATTTTTTTTTCATATGAACATATGTTTTCACTTCTCTTGGATAAATATCTCAGAATGAAAATGTTGGCTTATATGATTACTTTATGTTTAATCATATGAAGCATAACCAGAGTGTTTTCCAAAATGGTTGCACTATTTTATAGTCCTGCTATCAGTATATGAGTTATCCAATTTCTCCACATCCTTCTCAATACTATTTTCAATTTTTTAAATTTAATATTATTTATCCAAACTAGTAAATGTGAAATGGTATTTTGTTGTGACTCTTATTTGCATTTCCCCAATGAATAAAGTTTTGAACATTTTTCCTGTGCTTATTAACTATTTGAATATCTTCTTTGGAGAAATGTATGTTCAAGCCCTATGCTCAGTTGTTAAGAGTTGTTTATTTTTCATTATTAAGTTGTAACTATTTTATACACTCCAAATGTTAGACTTTTACCTGATACATGATTGTAAATACCTTCTCTTAATCTGAGGGATGGGTTTTGACTTTCTTGATATTGTACTTTGATGTACAAAGATTTTATTTTTTAATGTTTATGCTACTACAGATGTCCCATTTTCCCCTTTCGTCCCCTTCAGCCCAGTCCACCCCCACCTTCCATAGTCTATCCTCACACCGTTGTCCATGTCCATGGGTCCTTAATGCATATTCTTTGACTAATCTTTTCACTTTTTTTCAATCAACCAGGAGGTGGGGACTGTTTGAAATATTTTAATTTCATTGAAGCCTAATTTAACAAATTTTTGTTGTTGCCTGTGCTTTTTGTTTTTCTATTTTAAGAGCAGTCGCCTAATCCAAGATCATCAAAATTTACACCTATGTTCATGTCTAAGAATTGTAAAGTTTTAGCTCTTACATTGAGGTATTTGATCTATTTTAATTTAGTTTTTCTATATGATGCAAAGTAGAAGTTCGCCTTCATCACTTCGCATGTGAATATCCAGTTGTCACAGTGCCATTGTTGAAGACTATTTTCCAGTTAAAGAGTTTTGACATCCTAGGCAAAAAACAATTTAACGGAGGTCTTTGAATTTACTTCTGAGCTCTGAATTCTATTTTATTGATCAATATGTGTATCTTTATGCCAACCCCGCACAGTTTTGATTACTGTAGTATTGTAAGTTTTGAAATAGAGAATTGTGCATCCTCCAGCACTGTTCTGTTTCAAGATAATATTGGCTATTTGGGGTTCCTTCCAATTCCATATAAATTTTAGAATCAGCTTATACATTTGTAAAAAATAGGCAGCTGAGATTTTATTATAAATTATATATAAAATGATAATCAATTTGGGAGTATTTCCATCTTAACAATATTAAGTTTTTCAATCAATGAACACAAGATGTCATTTCATTTTTAAGGCACCTTTAATTTCTTTCAACAGTGTACCATAAGTGTCAGTGTACAAGTCATGCACTTCCTTGGTTGTATTTATTGACAGGTATTTTATTCTTTATGATGTGATGGGAAATATATGTAATTTCTTAATTTTATTTTGAATCACATATTGTTACTGCATAGATAAAAATGATTTTCTACGTACTGTTTTAATATCCTAAACTCATTTGTTGAGCCAGTTTTTTAGCTAATATAGTGTTTTGGGGATTCATTAAGGTTATCTATTCATAAGATTTTCAACAGGGAATAGAGATGTATTTCCTTTTTTTAAATTTCATGTGAATGAAGCCTTTTATTTCTTTTCATTGCCTTCTTGTTCTCACTAGAAATTCTAATCCAATAACGAATAAAAGTGGCAAGATTAACATTTTTATAACTGATCTTGGGGGACATTTTACAGTCTATAACCTCCAAATAAATTCTTTACTGTGGATTTTAATAGATGCACTTTACCAGGTTAAACAATTTCTCTTCTACTCCAAGAGTGAATATATGATGAAAAGGCTTTAAATTAGGTCAAATGCTTTTTATTTACTTATTGAGAGAAACATATGTCTTTTTTCTTTATTCTATAATTATGGTATATTACATTTATTGATATTTTTATATTGAACTAACTTTGCATTCCTAGGATAAATACCACCTTGTCATGATGTATAATCATTTAAAATGCTGGTCGATTTATTTTTCTAGTATATGCCTTGTTAAGATTTTTGTATCACAGTAACAATTATGTTACTATATGGTTTTGTTTTCTTATGATGATATTTTAAAAAAATTATTGTATTTTTCCTGTTAACCTTCATCACCCCTTATACCCTCTTCCACCTCCAACCACCTCCCTCCCACTTCCACAATCACCACACTGGTATGTTCATGAGTTTTTTCTCTTTTTAGCTCAATTCCTCCATCCCCTAACCCCACACCCCAGAGACATCAGCTTGCTCTTTATCTTTATCAGACCTTGCAGTAATACAGGCCTTATAGAATTAATCGGAATTATTCCTTCCTCTTATCTTTTTTTGGAAAAGTTTCAGAAGCATTAGATCAGCATTTATTCTCCTCTTATAAGTTTAGTATAATTAAGCATTGGAGCCAAATTGTTCAGGGTTTCTTTTTCTTTCTTTTTTTTTTTTTAATTACTGACTCAACCCCTCAATTTGCTGTGGATCTCTTCAGATTTCCCATTTCTTCTTCAATTAGTTTTGGCAATCTGTTTATGAATTTCTTCACTTCACCTAGGTTATTCAGTTTGTGACATATAATTGTTCTTAATAATCTGTTATAATCCTTTGCATTCCAAGGTCGATATTAATGCCCTAGATTTTTCTCTTAAATTTAATAATTGGACTTTTTTTAAATCAGTCAAAATAAAGGTTTGTCATTTTTCTTAATGCCCAAAAAGCCCCACAATTCTGTGATTTTTATTTTTATTGTTTACACTATTACAGCTGCCCCAATTTTTCCGTTTTGCCCCCTCCAACCAGCCCATACTTGTTTCCCATAGTTAACCTCCTTTGGGTATTCCATATCCATGAGTCATTCATACATGTTCTTTCACTAATCCTTTTTCCTTCCTTCCTCCATTCCTTCCTTCCCTCCTCCCCTCTGACAGCTATGGAACAATTTAAAGACAAGGAGGTAATCTAAGGCATCAAGGGTGAAACAGCTATTAACATACAAGGACACTCTAATAAGATTATCAACTGCTTTCTCAACAGAAACACTACAATCCAGGAGGAAATGGCATGAAATAGTCCAAGTAATGAAAACAAAAGAACTGAAACCAAGACTATCCAGCAAGGTTTTCAAAATTAAATAGTTTTTATTGTTTTTGATACAATATTTAATTTATTTACAGTATAATCTTAATTATTTCCCTTTTATCTGATTGTTTAGTGTGTATTTTTCTAGTTTCTTAATATAAAATTTGAGTTTATTGATTTTAAAATCTTTTTTATTTAATCATCCTTCTTTTGTATTTAACATACATCTCACGTAGAGAGCATATAGATGGATCAAGTTATATATTAATTCATTCTGCCAATACCTTTTAATTAGCGATTTTAAGCTATTCACATTTAATATAACCAAAAAGGGTTTACTTCTACATTTATGTTCCTCATTTCCCAAATATATATACCTTTTTATGCCTAAATTTCTCTATTACTGTCTTGTTTTATGTGAAAATAGTTTTTCTATCATACCATATTATTTTTTTCTATTTGTGTGAAATAAATGAAGTAATTAAAATTGTATGGTAGAAAATTTATATTTTCTATCACATAGTTGTAAGAATATAACTAAATATAGATTAAGCTTTTGTCTTGAGAGTTTAATTAATCCATAATATAAAACAATTGAATCTGGATACTTTTAATTCAATATTAGACAAAAACTTTTCTTCTATATAACTTATCTCTCCTTCCCTTTATGTTGTTACTATCATAAATTATATCTTTATACATTTTGTGTCTATTAAATATGTATTTATAATTATCGCTGTCTTAAATCAGGGAAAATTTACAAATAAATATATATATAGTTTTTTAAATATTTCCTGAGATCATTACCTTTATCAATGTTTATTTGTATTGATTTGTGTTGATGTTTACTGTTCTTTAACTCGTTGATGAACTTTCTTTACCATTTGTTTTGAGAAGCTCTGCTAGCAATAAACTCTTAGTTTCTATTGACTAGTAATGCTAAAATTTCTTCTTCATTTTATGTAATATTAATTTACTAGACATAGAATTTTTGCTTGACAATTTTTATTCTTTTCAACACATCAAATGCATCATCTTGCTGTCTTCTGGTATTTTTGGTTTCAGATGAGAATCAACAGTCAATCTTATTGAGGATACTATATATATAATTATAGCTTCTGTGTTTCTGCTTTCGATAATTTCTCTGTTCTTGGTTTTTGGAAGCTTCATTCTAATGTAGGAGGTCTGTCCAAGAAGTATCCATCCATGTAATGTAACAAATAGAGACACTTATTGAACAAGACAAAATACAAACAACATTTTACCTAGGACAATGACACCACCATTCCCTTCAAAGTAGGTACCTTGGGACCTCATAGAGTTATTCCAGTCACCATTGGCTGCACCACTGTATTTTTCTGAATCTCATCAATGGTCTGAAATATCTTCCCTTTCAAAGGTGATTGTAGTTTGGGGGAAAGCCAGAAGTGTCAAGGCACCAAATCTGGGCTGTAGGAGGGATGAGTCACCTGGGTGATTTGATGTTTCACCAAAAAACTCTGCATGAGATGTGATGCATGAGTAGGTGCATTATCATGATGAAGCTGCCAGCCACCAGGTACTCATAGCTGCAGCTTTCTGGATTATCCAAATAGGTTCTGCTGAGGAATGTTCAAGCTTAACACAAAATTTGATGCAGATTTGTTGCTCTACTGGCTTAGTCATTTTGAATGCAATGGCCACACAGTACACATGCTCACTCAACACCGTCTATTGCCCCCACTGACTAGTATAGTGAAGTCACCATTGTTCATGCATGCACATTCCAGTCTGCTCTCCTTGGCTACCAGGTTTCATCAATGTAGTGCAAACCATTTTTGTTATGTTAGCAATGGTTGGACTTTTTCTGGACAGATCTCATATATGTTCATATTCATTTTTAGTAACTTTAAGTATTATTTTAAGTAAGAATGTCTTGATTAATATGCCTATATTACATGTGACATCTATTTTCACCCAGGAATATTTCATTAAAATGTTCCCTATGAGAAGAGCTATTATTTTAGTGAAAAAAAACAAAACAATCTTGACAGTGATTGAGGAAAATCAATTTCATCAGAACTATGTACTCTAGCAAAAATACAAAATCATTATAAAGAAAAACTGTCATTGATTTATTTTTGATCATGATCTAAACAAACTGTAAAATTCCATGTACCTTTTTTTCCATATCACTCATTTTCGTTCACTCTGTACTCACTAAGGGAAAACAAAAATTCTTCTTCTATATTTCATTGATCAATTTAACCTTAAAAAAAGCTAGGTGATATAATTCCTTAGAGTTTTATACTATATTTATTCCAGATGTATTATAATCTTTGATGTTTTAGGTTGTACTGTAAATAGTAAGTGTAAAAAAATCAAAGTGACATAACAATTTATCAAGTACCTGAATATATAAAAAATAAGGGAATGAATAAATATATATCCTGTAATTCACATCAGTACCATTACTGAGCTTATCACCATATCCTTGTAATATTATTTAATTTGTGTATATAATTATATGACACTGTTTCATTTCAAATATGTGCATAAAAATAATCACAAAAAGTTAATAGAAAGGGAGAGGGGTTCCATTATCTTCATGAATATCATTTAAACTACTGGTAGACTAGAACTTTTATGAAATTGTGACAGAACTATCATTCATTAAAATAGTCTGAGATTTTTGTCCACAAGTAAAAATTAAAAAAAACAAAACAAGGATATAAAATATTGTATCTGGAAAACAAGAATGTTTTGTATTTAATGATGAATTTCAGAGAGGCATTAACATTATATAAATTAATAAAGTTATAGTACATGCTTTACACAAAGAGACACTGTGATAAGCATTGGAAAGTTGGGAAAGAGTGGAAAATATTTGATTAATCAAATTAATATTCAATTATTGCTCACAGCCTAGTGATAAAGCAATATAAATATTACATTGGAGAGCATAATTTTTATTTCAATTAGCAAATAGATTTTTTTCAATACAATATATTTTTAGAGAAAAATTCAAATAAAACTTAAACTAGGCATGAAAACAATTTCAATTGTAAATACAATAACATAAATCTTACCTTTTTATTCACTAAAATAAAAAATAGTATACACACTTTCTATGAGAAAATATATTTGAAATCATTATTCTAAAGAAGCTGTATCTTCTCCTTTTGGCACCCCTATGATTCAGATGTTAGAATGTTTACAGTTGTCCAAGAGATTCCTAAACCTCTCCTCAACTTTTTGAATTCTTGAGAATGAGAATTTTTAAATTAATTCTGTTCTGGTTGAATGTTTATTTCTTCCTTTTGTTCCAAATCATTGATATGAGTCTCAGTCTCCCACCCTTCACTGTTGGTTCCCCATAAATTTTGCTTTATTTCACTTTGTATACTTTTCACTTCTTTTATTTTGTGGTTATACTCAATACTTTCTGTGAGCATCCTGATTACCAGTGTTTTGAACTCTGCATCTAATAGATTGGCTATTACCTCATCACTTAGTAGTTACCATAAGGCTATCACCTGATTTCTCAAGAGAAGCCTCGCAGGTAAGAAGGAGCTGGAAATAAATATTCAAAGTCATGAAAAGCAAAGACCCACATCCAAGATTACTCTATCCGGCAAAGCTATCATTTAGAATGGAAGAGTAGATGAAACACTTCCCAGATAAGGTCAAGTTAAAGGAGTTCATCATCACCAAGACCTTATTATATGAAACATTAAAGGAATTATCTAAGAAAAAGAAGATCAGAACAATGAACAGCAAAATGACGAACTCACAACTATCAACAACTGAAACTAAAAACAAAAACAGCAACAAAAAGAAACAAACTAAGCAAGCAACTAGACCAGGAACAGAATCACAGAAATGGAGATCACATGGAGGGATATCAGTGGGGAGGGAGGGAAAATGGGGGGAAAGGTACAGGGAATAATGAGCATAATTAGTAGATACAAAATAGACAGGGGGAGGTTAAGATTAGTATAGGAAATGGAGAAGCCAAAGAACTTATATGTACAACTCATGGACATGAACTTAGGGGGGAAGGAATACTGGAGGGAAGGTGGGTACTGGGTGATGAAGGATTAAGGGGAGAAAAAAGAATGGGACAATTGTTATAGCATGATCAGTAAAATATACTTAAAAAAGGAAGCAATGACTAAATGTTGGTTTTATTAAATCATTGTAATTTAATAATACTATAATATGAAATATGCTGAAATATTTTTTTCACCAAGTCACACAATTGGATACCAAAGTCTTAAATTAAAATGAGAAGCATTTCAGAAAAAAAGAAAATGCTGAACAAAAAATTGGATTATATCTCTATAGTAATGTAAGTTTTAGTTAATATTTTTTAAAGGAATTTCTTGGAGAAAAGTGAATTAATGAATTATTTCTACATGGAGTAAACAGGGAAATATTTGATCATATTTAGAAATGTTTGGTTTAAATGATAAAAGCATTATTTAATATAAACTATACTTTGTGTTTTTCTTTCTTTAGTAGTCTGAGAAACACATATTTGCAATCAATTGTTAACATGTTCTTTAAATAATAATCACATAATCACATAATCTTATTTTATAAATTAAGTAATATAGTTAGAGAAGTCCAGAAAAATAAGTTCCATGTAAAAAAATCGATGCTGTCATCAAGCTATAAGGAGTAAATATTTTCAATGCCATTATAATATTGAATACTCGATATTTATTTAGAGAATCATTTATTTATGTTATTCTAGATACCAAGTTCAATGTGTTTATTTTAAACCTGAGCTATAGGTGTTAGCCATCATAATGTAACATAGTCCATTTCTATACATATTTATATATTCTTTGATTTTTCATTAATATTTCTTAATTTCTATTATACACATCTTTTACATATTTTGTTTATTATATACTTAAGTATTTCATTTTCTTGGGAATAACTGTAATTGGTATTGTGTTTTGATATTGGTTTCTAGTTGTTTGTTAGTATGAGAAAATGTAATTTATTTTTGCACCTCTATTTTATTCTGCAAACTTACTGAACTCACAATTATTTCAATAATTTATTTTGTAGATTCATTGGGAATTTCTGTATGTTAATTATGCCCACTGCAAATAGAGAGAGTTTTATTTCTTCATTTCCAAAAGTTATATTATTTCCTTGCCTAGTGACAGTGTCTAAAACCTACATTACTATGTTGCATAATGTAGAATGGTAAAAATAATATTCTTGCATTTTGAGAATACAGAGAAAATTTGCCAACTAAGAGTGATGCTATCTGTATGGTTTTTGTAGATTTTTGTTATGAAGTTGATGAAATTTGCCTTTATTCATAGTATATTGAGAGTTTCTAATGATGAATTTTACCAGTTAATTTTCTGTGTGTCATTTGATAAGATCATAAAAGTTTTCTGTTTTCATCTATTTATGTGGTAGAAAATTGATTGATTTTAAAATATTTAACCCAACAAAAATACTGAAAACAAACTCAAATGGCCATGGTGTATTATTTATATATATATGTTTTGCTGAATTTGCTAAAATTTAGTTGAAGTGTTTTGTATTGAATTTCATGAGACATGTTGAACTGTAATTCTTTTTTTTCACTATTCCTCTCCCCTCTCTTGGCTTTTTCCCCTCCTTTCTCTCCTTTCTCTCTCTTTCTCTCAGCCTTTCTTTTCTTCCTTATTTCTCTTTTCCAAAATTTCTTTTTTTTCTCTTTTTTCTAGATTCAGTTTAATACTAGTTTCATAAAAATAGTTGAAAATTGTTTCCTCCTTTTCTTCTTTTCTAGAAAAAAATGTGTAAAATTGCTGTTAATCTTCCTTTTTTATTCCTTTTTTAAAGTTTTTGTATAAGTAAAGTTGTCTCCATTTTTTCCCAAACTCTTTCCCCACCGCACCCACCACTACTTCCCACCCTCAATCCTACCCCTTTTTACTCTGTCCATGGATCCTTTATACATGTCCCTTGATGACCCGCCCACTTCATACCCTTCCCCCCTCTCTGATTACTGTCAGTTTGTTTCTTTATTTCAATGTCTCTGGTTATATTTTACTTAATTGTTTCTTTTGTTGATTAGGTTCCACTTATAGGTGTGATCACATGGTATTTCTCTTTCACTGCCTGTCTTACTTCACTTAGCATAATGCTTTCCAGTTCCATCCATAATGTGGCAAAGGGTAGGCGCTCATTCTTTCTTTCTGCTTCATAGTACTCCATTGCATAAATGCACCACAGATTTTTGATCCACTCAATTACTGATGAACACTTTGGTTGCTTACAGCACTTGGCTATGGTAAATTTTGCTGCTATCAACATTGGGGTGCATAGATTCTTTTGAATTGGTGTTTCAGAATTCTTAGGGCATAATCTCAGCAGTGGAATTGATGGGTCACAAGGCAATTCCATTTTCAGTTTTCTGAGAAAATTCCATACTTTATTCCACATTGGCTGCAACAGCCTGCATTCCCACCAACTGTGTACTAGAGTTCCCTTTTCTCCACAACCTCACCAGCATTTGTTTATTGATTTGTTTGTGATGGCCCTTCTTATTGGTGCGAAGTGGTATCTCACTCTGGTTTTAATTTGCAACTCTCTGATGGCTAGTGTTGCTGAGCACCCTTTCATATGTCTCTGGACCCTGTGTATGCCCTCCTTGGAGAAGTGTCTGTTCAGGTCCTTTGCCCATTTTTTGATTGGATTGTTTGTCTTCATAGAGTGGAGTTGTGTGAGTTATTTATATATTTTGGAGGTCACACCCTGTCCAAGGTATCATTGGCAAATGTATTATCCCATATGGATGGTTTCCTTTTCATTTTACTGTTTTCTTTAGCCCTACAGAAGCTTTTTAATTTGATGAAGTCCCATTTATTCCTTGCTCTAAGGGACATACCAGTTAAAATATTGCTATGTGGATTATCTGAGATTTCTCTGCCTGTATTATCCTCTAGGACTTTTATGGTTTAGTGGCTTATTTTTAAGTCTTTTATCCATATTGATTTTATTTTTGTGTATGATATAAGCTGGTGGTCAAGTTTCATTTTTCACATGTAGCTGTCCAGATCTCCCAATACCATTTGTTAGGCTATTTCTATTCCATTTTCTGCCTCTTCTCCCTTTCTTGAATATTAATTGACCATAGAAACATGGGCTTATATCTTGGTTCTCTCTTTGGATCCACTGATTATGTGCCTGTTCTTATGCCAGTACCAGGTTGTTTTGATTACAGTGCCCTTTTAATATAGTTTAATGCCAGCTATTGTGATCCCTCCCACTTTGTTCTTCTTTCTCAAATTTGCTGAGGCTACTCAGGGCCATTTATGGTTTCATATAAATTTTTGAAATGCTTATTCTATATCTGTGAAATATCTCATTGGTATTTTAATAGGGATTACACTGAATCTGTAAATTGCTTTGGGTAGTATGGACATTTGGATGATGTTAATTCTTCTAATCCATGAACATGGTAAATGCTCCCATTTATTTGTGTCTTCCTTTATTTCTTCAGTGTTCTGTAGTTTTCTGAGTATAAGTCTTTTACCTCCTTGGTTAGGTTTATTCCTAGGTATTTTAATATTCTTGTTGCTATAGAAAATGGCATATTTTCCTTGATTTATATTTCTGATATTTTTTTGTTGGTGTACAAAAATGCCTTTAATTTCTGAATATTAACTTTGTATCCCTCTGCTTTGCCAAATTCACATATTAGGTCAGGTAGATTTTTGGTGGAGCCTATAGAGTTTTCTATGTATGCTATCATGTCATTGGCAAATGATGACAGGTTGACTTCCTCCTTTCCAATTTGGATACCTTTTATTTGCTTGCTTATATGATGGCTTGGCTAGGACTTCCAATACTATGTTGAATGGAAGTGCTGAAACCAGGCATCCTTTCTTGTTCCCGATCTTAGTGGGGAAGCTTTTAGTCTTTGCTCATTGAGTATGATGTTGGCTGTAGGTTTTTAATATGTGGCCTATATTTTGTTGAGGGATGCCCCCTTCAATTCTACTTTGCTGAGTGTTTTTGTCATAAATGGGTGCTGTACATTGTCAAAAGCTTTTTCCGTATCTATTGATATTATCATGTGATTTTTGTCTTGCCTTTTGTTTATGCGATGTATTACGTTTATTGATTAGTGAATATAGTACTATCCTTGCATTCTCTGGGATGAATCCCACTTGATCAGAGTGTATGATCTTTTTTTGTTTCTTTTTTTTTAAGATTTTAGTATATTTTAATGATTACAGTTGTCCCATTCTTTTTCTCCCCTTTATCTCTTCCACCCTGCATCCCATCCCATTATCCTACCCCTCTTAGTTTATGTCTATAGGTTGCACATATCAGTTTTTTGGCTTCTCAGTTTCCTATACTATTCTTAACCTTCCCCTGTCTATTCCTTTTGTTTTGTTTTGTTTTGTTTTGTTTTGTCAACATTTTCCCACCAACCACTTTCCCAAGCCCCTCCCACCTCAACTCCCCACCCTCAACCTTTTCCCCATTTGACTTTGTGGATGGGTCCTTTATGCATGTTCGTTGATGACCTTTCACATTCTTTTCCCCCGTTATCCTCCTCCATCAGTTTACTCTTTTTAATGTACTGCTGGATGCAGTTTGTCAATATTTTGTTGAGGGTTTTAGTGTCTATGTTCATCAATGATATTGCCTTGCAGTTTTCTTTCTTTGTTGTGTCTTTACCAGGTTTTGGAATTAGGATGATGCTGGCCTCATAAAAAGACTTTGGGAGCCTTCCTTCTTGGAGTTTATGGAAGTCTGAGAAGGACAGGAGTGAGCTCTTTCTTAAATGTTTTGTAAAATTCTCCTATGAAACTGTGAAGTCCAGGGCTTTCGTCTACTGGGAGTTTTTTTATTATTGCTTCAATTTTATCAACTGTTATCGGTCTTTTCAGGCTTTCTGCTTCTTCTTCATTCAGTTTTGGAAGATTATATTTTTCTAGAAATGTGTCCATTTCACCCAGGTTATCAAATTTCTTGCAATCCTTTGTATTTCTGTGGAATCAGTTATAATTCTTCCTCTTTCATTTCTGATTTTATTTATTTTGGCCCTCTCCCTTTTTTTCTTGATGAGTCTGCTTAATGGCTTGTCAATTTTGTTAATCTTTTCAAAGAACCAGCTCCTGGATTTATTGATCCTTTGAATTGTTCTTTTAGTCTCTCTTTCATTCAGTTCTTCTTTGATCTTGATTATTTCTTTCCTTCCATTTGCTCTGGGTTTTGTTTTTTTTTTATTGTTGTTTCTCCAGTTCCTTTAGAGGTAGGGTTAGGTTTGATACCTAACCCATTTGAAATGTTTCTATCATTTTTAAGTAGGCCTGTATCATTATGAACTTCCCTCTCAGTTCTACCTTTGCTGTGTCCCATAGATTTTGGGCTGTTGTGTATTCATCTTCATTTGTTTCCAGAAACTTTTTGATTTCTTCTTTGACCTCATTATTGACCCATTCATTGTTTAATAGCATGCTATTCAGTCTACATGAGTTTCAATGTTTTTGAGGTTTTTCCTTAAGGCTGGTTTCAGGTTTCAACCCCTTGTGGTCCAAAAAAAAAAAAATACTTGGTATGATTTCAATTTTCTTGAATTTGTTGAGCCTTGTTTTGTGTCCTGTCATGTGGTCTATCTTTGAAAATGTTCCATGTGCATTTGAAAAGAATGTGTATTTTGCTTCTTTGAGATGAAATGTTGTGTGCATGTGTATAAAATCAGTTAAGTCCATTTGATCTAATGCATCATTCAGTTCCATAATGACCTTGTTGATGTTTTTTTTTGGGGGGGGGAAGATCTACCCATTTTTCACTGTGGGGTGTTAAAATCCCCTGCTGTAAATGTGTTGCTGTCTATATCCTTCTTGAAGTCCTCCAAGATTTTTTGGGTGTTTGACAAAATTATCCAGTAAAACTATTTGGACCTAAAAGTTTCTTTTCTGAGAACTTTTCAAATTATGAGTCCAATGTCATTCAGATTATATATTGCATTTTGACTTGGTTGTAGTCATTTGTGGTTTTTGAGAAACTTTCATGTCCTCTGAGTTGTCAAATTTTTAAACATAAAATTGTTTATAATATCCTTATTATCTCTGTAATGGTTGCTGAGGGAGTTCTGATATGGTGTTATTCCCGAATTTGGTAATTTTGTCTCTTTCTCTTTTTCCCTTTATAAATCTTATTGCAGGTTCATAAATTTTAATATTCTTAAAGAACCAGCATCATGTTTCATTGATAATCTTTATTGTTTTTCCTTCTTTGATTTTATTGATTTCTCTGTTATCAATTATCTCATTGCTTTAAGTCTATTTTGTACTTTTTCCACTTGCTTCTCCATCTCCCTTTTAGTTCTTGAGCTAAGAACTTATTGAATTAGACTTTTCCTTTTTCTAATGAAAGCATATGAAAACATTTAGCATTTAAAAATTTTCCTCTTACTACTGTTTTACCGGCATTTCACTCATTTGACTGTATTGCTGTTTATTCATTTTTATTTAGTTCTCTTTATTTGTACTCAATTCATTCTATTGCATTTTATTTTTATATTTGTTTGAAGCATGGATTATGTTAAATTTGGAGATTTATCTGTTGTTTTCATGCTATTGATTTTTAGTTTCATTTTATTATTGTTTGAGAATATACTTTGCTTTCAATTATTTTAATGAGTTAAATTTTCTTTTATAACACAAGATATTGTTAATTTTGCTCAAATTCTATGAGCAACTGAAAATAATATACATTGTGTACATGGATGTGTGTTCTATAATGTAAGTTAGATCCTGTTTTCTAGTGATATTCACTTTGTCTACGTACTTATTAATTATGTGTCTAGTAATTTTATCACTTGTTGAGAGTATGGGATTGAATTCCTCAACTTCAAATATGCTATTCTTTATATTTTAAGAAAGTCAGTTTTTGTTTCATGTATTTTTATGCTCTGGTTTTTTATGCATATATATTTAAAATTGCTATATCTTCTTGGTAGACAGGGCCTTTTATTATGTAATGTCTTTTTCTCTAGTAAATTATTCATCTGAAATATTTTTATCTGATGTTAATATAACCACTTTCAACTCTTTTTCATTTTTGCATGATATATTTTTATATTATTTTATTTCAATATAATCTATATGGTTAGGTTTGAAGTAAGTTTCTTATAGACAGAGCATAGTTATGTTTTTTGTACACTAATAGTCTTCATTTTTTATTTGGTATACCAAGAAATTTATATTTGAAGCAATTATTATATAAGAACTTTACACTACCTGTTTTATTGTTAGATATTGTTTTTTATTTGTGTCCTCCATTTTTTTTTATCCTTACCTGAGGACTTGCTCACTGATTCTATAGAGAGGGAAAGAAGGGAAGGAAAGGGAGGCAGAGAGAGAAAAATCAAAACGTCGATGTGAAAGAGAGAGACTGATCATTGCCTCCAGTATGCTCTCCAAGCAGGGAACAAACATGTAACCTAGACTGTGCCCTGACCAGAACTGAAACCACAACCTTCAAGTTTATCAGATGATACTCCAACCAAGTTAGCCACACTGACCAGAGTTGTGTCCTCTGTTTCTCATTATTTCCATTCCATTGGTTTGGTTTTCATATAGAAGTCTTAAACATTTATATATTTTCATTTTATTTTATTTACAATGTTTTTTAGTATACTACTTTGCATAGTTTTCTTAGGGGTTGATATAGGTATTACCATATATTACTTATCACAGCCTATTCATGTTGATGTTTTACCACTTCAAGAAGTGTTGAACCTTTGCTTTCATTTAGGTCTCTTTTCATCAGAACTTTTTAACTATACATCTTAATATTCCCTCTATACACATTAAATAGCATATCTGATGCTGTTTAACACTCATTTCAACTACAAAATATAATTTTAAAGAAATACATTAGGTAAAGATATTCTACTATGTTAACTGTATTTTTAAACTATCCTATTGTTCTACTTTCCATTCTGAAGAATTCAGATTTATTCCATTGTTTATTTTTACTATAAACACTAGTTTTAGACTTTTTTAAATGTTTGGTTTCCCCCGCAAAAAAATCTTTTAGTTTTCCTCTGTCTGAGAATATCTTTATATCTCCTTTGTTCCTAAAGGATAGTTTTGAGTTTGACAGTTACTTCACCATTTGAAAATGCTAAAAGAGTAGATCTTAAAATTCTAATCATAAAAAAAATGTAACTGTTTTGATGGATGTTAACTAGACAGACAATACCTTTTTTTAAAAAAAAGCAAAAAAATTGTGCTATTCACTCACATTTGAAAATGGAAAAAATGGGAGACCTATAGCAGTGTGACAACCACACAGTTCTTCCAGTTTGGAAGCCATGGAATACTTTGGATTTGGCTTATGTTCCTCCCCCAAAGTAGCCTTTTGTCCACTGTTGTTTATGGATCTTGTCCCTATGATTTGAAACTTTTTTCCATAAAATATGTGTGTAGCATAGTATATTTATCAATCTGCTTCCTGTTCATGTCATGCCAGGGACTTAGAGACCCTTTATTATTTATTATTATTATTAGTGTTAATGTTATTATTATTATTATTATTATTATTATTATTATTGTATTTAGACCCTTTACTCCAAACTGGCATTGCTTTTTACCAACATAACTTTATTAAACATCCTATGAATTTCCGTTAACACAGATTGGTTCCTTTGCATGCCTAAATCAACACACCCACAATTAGTGATGGGCAGGTTTCTATTAACTTTGAGCATGTCAGGCTACTGTGAGACAATCTTCTTAAGATTCTCAGGAGCCTTTTGGTCTGGTTGAGTAGGTATACTAGAAAACAACTCAGGTCATTCATTTGTCTTAATCATTAGTCTTTACCCACACTTTTAAATTTTCTTTTGAACTTGAGGCTGTTTCTTGCTTTGGGAATTTTTTGAAACTTAAGAACCTAGAAAAGACCACAGGTTTTATGTTCAAAATCACAAAGTTCTTGATCATCTACATTGTCCTTAAATTTGTTTCTGAGCTGTAATGTTTGGGTGTAGTGTATATTTTTCTTGAATATTATAATAGATAGCTATAAATAAGCCAATGATACTTCCAAATTTCTACCTGGAAATCATCTGCCAATGCTGACAAGTAGATTGCATTCATTTTTCTCATATTCTAAGTTGTTACAGTCACATTCCTCAATTATTTCTCTATTACATAATGTAAGTTGTCATTTTCCAGGCTTTTCTAAGTTCCCCCATTGTATTGCCATTCTTAGATTGTTACTTTATATCAAATTTAAATTACATAATTTGAATTTTGGTTATGGCAGGAATGATTTCTGCATTATTTTATCTAATTTTGTAGCAGTTATGTATTACTTCATAATAAGCTATCTCAAACTTAGTATCTTAAAAGAAAACTATATTTCTCACAATTTCTCAAATATGGGTTGGCCACCATATTATTCATTTTAATTAACTGAGCTACACATGCAGTTGAACCAGTGAAAAAAATGTTTAAGTAGAAAAATATTATACTATAAACTTGAAAACAGAGATCAAGTTATAGTTTAATTGTTTCAATATTATTAAAGTTCACCAGGTGACTTGAGAATGAGAATAATGGAAATTTCAGGTTAATCTATAGAAATACATAGAACCAAATAGCTAGTACTAGGTGAATTTTTCAGTTAAAGACTCCACATATAGGTTTTGAGATTAAATATAACATTATTTTCTAGTAGGTTATAATAAGAGAAAATGGTAGGAGAACAAGACAGTCTTATGCTATGAAATTCTCTCTCAATAACTCAAGCATATGAATTAAGAGAGATGCACTTTATACTGAGAACAAACAGTGAGTTAATAAGTAGCCCTAGTATTTTTAATTTAGAAGAATATCGACCTTAGAAACTAAACCTAGGACTTCACAAAATTGAGGGGTTGGAATCAAGTAGAATGAACTTTAGGAAGAAGTTAAAATTCCATAAACCAAACCCAATATGACAGTTAATGTTAGGGAGATATGGTTGTCTTCCAAACACTCAAGCTATAATCCACATGTTATTTTTGACTAGTAGCACCAAGAATTATCATTCATTATTTGCTTTCAATAACCTTGATATCTGATGAGAAATTTTCTACTTCCTCTGTTCTTGAAAATATTAATATCATAAGACTAAAGGTGTCCTTTCCTTTTCCTCGTGGGTCTTTCAATTAGATTTGTTTGATCAAGAAATTTTTCTCTTCTCCCTCACTTGTTGAATTCTTGCAGCTACATGCAATACTCTTTTATCTTCTCAGTGGGAAGTTTTGCCTTCCAATTTCAGAGATATTTTGTACCAATTAAAAAATATCGCACAAATGTCCAATGATTAATCAAGATACACAATAATTCATATCTCCAAAATGAAGGGTCTTTACATTTACATCATGAAAATTTTCTTTACCTGAACAAACTTACCATTTTATATTTTCCAAATGAATAGGTAAAAAGATCCACATTTATATATTTTCCTTGCCATCCACAGCATCATGAAAACTGCCAAAGTGTGTTTGCAGAGGTTTCAGAACATTTTAGGAATATTTTAAACAATTTAGCTCTTTTATCATCTTCTGCTGAGTTCAGTTTCCTCTTACAAGACTCACCAAATCTGATCAAATCTCATCCTTACCCCATTTGTTTTTATCAACATGAAATATTAACAGATACGGTGGGGGTACAAGGTGGGCTTGAAAAAGATGGTATAGATCTATGGTATATTCTTCTGTGATATATTGACAAACCTTTTCTATATTATGCCTTCTTTGAGCCAGACAAAGAATTACTTGAGAGAAAAAACAATAATATTAACAGCTTTAGTCTGAGAGGACTATTCTTATGAATCCAAACAACTGACACTTACCTACAGCCCTAAAAATTTATTCTTACTACAGAATTTTTGTTTAAAGGAAAACAATGGCCAAGATTCCTGAGGAATTGGTCCTAGTTGTGCAATGACCACAGAAATTCACAAAGTCCTTGTGGATCATTTTAAGGATGTGTCCATTAATCTAGATACAAATGACTTTCTTTTTCCTCTTAGTTTCTCAACATTTGTAAAGAAGAAAAACTCCAGTCACTGAAAAATCAGTTATCACAGTATCAGTTCTACTTTGCATGGGAGGGCATCAACAGTAAAAATTATTACAACAGCCCTGACAGATGTGGCTCAGTTGGTTGAGCATCCTTGCACAAACAAAAAGGTAGCCAGTTAGATCCCAGGTCGGACAAATGCCTGTTTTGAGGGTTTGGTGTGGGTTGGGGCACTTACAAGGAGCAACCAATCAATATTTCCCTACCCATCTTTCTCCCCTCCTTTTCTTCTCTCTAAAAATAAATAAGTAAAACCTTAAAAAAATATACCACAATCAACTTTAAGTTAGCAACACTAATGTCCTATGCCTGTTCCTTTCATGTATCTCATATGTAGTATGATACTTTTTTCCATTGTCAATTAGATATAGATATATTTAGATGTAGATATAGATATAGATATAGATATATGACATATTCAAAGGATAATAGAGAGGCTGCAAGTCCATGTTGCTAGAGAAACAGAAGTGAATCAGCAAATCATCAATAATGGGTGTGAGCTACCAAGTGGCTACTTTCTCTTCAAGTCTTCAAATCTTTAAAAATTTTATTTGAGATTTGACCATAATCAGAAACGAACAAAAAATGGAATTTGGGAATATAAAGTTAAGCATAGCCAAATTGACAAGTTAAAAATCTTTACCACCCAACAGAAAAATTGAGAAATGGTAAAAATTGTTATAGTTAAGGAACATGTACAAAGGATCCATTGACAAGAACAATGGGGTGGAGAAGAGTTGGGAAGCAGAGTCTGGAAGAGGCAGGGGAGAGAAATGTGGGGTAAAATGGGGACAACTGTAACTGAACGATTAAAAAATAAACTAAATAAAACCCCGGAAATGCAGAAGGAGGTAAGGATTGAAGGAAATATACAATTTATTGAGACCCAAAAAAAAAAAAAGAAACAAAAAACGAAAACAAAAACAAAAAAAGAATTGATATTTTATAAAAGAAAATATAATTGGGCAAAAAATGTAAAAAGGTTGCTCACAATCTTTATTATCAGTGATTTTACAAAGTAAAAATATAAAAATTTAAGTAGAGTTGCTTTATTAATTTACCATGATCAGATATACAAAGGCAATATAGGGGTGCTGTTAATCATTGCTGGGGCAAATGCAAATTGTAACACAATATCAAGATTTAGAGATGCATATACTCTTCTATTCATCAAGACTGTATCTGTGATTTAAAAAATAGTAAAGTATTAATGAATATGCATGGGTATTAGAACACATTTACAATGACAAAAGTAGGCAACAATGTGAATTGAAACCAATTGGGGTATAATTGATCGATTTACAATTACTTTATAGAAGCATTGAAAAGAAGAAATTAAAACCATGTTAATTAAATTATTTTCACAATGATTGAAAATATCTTAGACAAAATTTGACAATATAAACATATTTAAAAGCAAATAATAAGAAAAATATGCATTTTATGATTTCCATATGTTTATGATGATGTAGAAATATGAAAAATCATCTTATGACTATTATTGAGTGTATATAGCTTATAAGACTGTATTGTGGGGTGATAAGAAAAGGAATAAAAAGAAAGGAAAATAAATTTCTCAGAAACCTCCAACCATAAATGGTATCATATGATATCTTTCATATGATATTGATTATCTGTATATATGCAGATTCATATTTGTATAATTAAATTAAGATAAAGTGTTAGATCACTATAGCTTCAGACTTGTAGATATACTCATGATTTATCAAAAAAAAGAAAACAAATATGATGGTTATAGTATTTTCTTCTTTTAGGGGAAAGCTTTCAAAGAGAACTTTATCATTATATAGATAGATATGTAAATGCATGAACAAATAAAATGAAATAATTTGTTTATATTAATTATGCTAAAAGACGATGTGTTATAAAAGTATAAGGGAAATATTAGAAAATGATGAAAATTTAACTTTAGCTTTATAATTAATTTTGAAGAGATCATTATTTCTAATTTTCAACCAAGTGTCTTATTGCATATGGTAATCTCATATATAATATGTATATATAATCTCATATATAATATGTTTATATAATCTCATATATAATATGTAATAATATTTAATTGCTGAGCTTTCTATTAATTTAGTTAGATATTTAAGCATAGAAAATGTATAATAGCCAAGGAACTATACTTTTAGAAATTTGGTTTAGTGGAAATAAATTGTAAAAATATAGAACATTACATAATTTTGTACATGTTATATTATATGTTATTTTAGAAAAGAAAGTGAAAATATCTTACTATCCAGGAAGTATGGCTTATTAACTGGATGATACTTGATAGAAGCCTGAAGAATGAGTAGAAGTTCAATTATTATGAAACAACTGTGGTAATTTAGGGTAGAAGTTTAAGCTACTCATGGAAGTTTGAGAATGATTAATTTGAAAATGTAGACAAGGTCTCAATTATCAAGGGTTTTGTATAACTTACTGAAAATAGTTATCATTTGTTGAGCAGTTATATGCCAGTCACTGGGTTTATACCACTTGTTTGTTAATTTTATACTTGGGATGACATTAAAACATTGACAAATTAGCCTTCATTTTACAGATGATAAAAGAGGAGTTTAATACCTTACTTAGGGGTTTTATTTTTAGACTATGAGAACAGAAACACTGAGGAAATCACAATTAACTAAATAGTGACATGCTCATGATTTTTTAATACCAAGGTTATAGTATTATAATAGCACAAGTGAGAAGTTTTAAAACAAATGAAATAGTAACACTAGAAAATGGAGATAGTAGAAATGATTTAAGTTATATTAGGGATACTTAAATGACAGAATTCGATAATCTGCTAGGTGTTAGAAATCAGGAGAAAAATACATCACAATTTGACTTTGTGTTTACATGCCTAAGTGAATAAAAATGTTATTAACTGAAATCATGAAAGCAAATAAAAAAGGACATGTCTCATTCTTATCCATGGGAAATCACTATTTCAGATTTAAACTTAATTAAATTGAGTTGTCTGTGGAATATTCAATTAAAACATATCCAAGAAAAAATTAAAATATATTTCTTACATAATACATAGATGTGACAGGACTTGAAGAACATCATTTTCTAGATAGAAATTGAGATCATGCATGTGCACATTATTTTCTTGATCAGCTATGTATTCCAATTGAGGCAGTCATAATTGGCGATGTGATAATCCCAAATCATAGATCAATCCCTAACACTGCAATCAGGACAGAAAGCATAGTCTTTCAGAGGCCAGTTTTTCTCCTTTTTCTGCTTAAGTGCAAATCGGTCATCTTCCTTTTTTGGGGGGGGTAATATATTGCTTTATAGATATAAAAGGTATTTTAAATTCCAGAAATATATCCACATAAATATATTCATTTAATTTTATCAAAGAAATTCAATTGAGAAGGGTTAGCATTATAAGAAATCATACTGGATCAGTTAGACATTCATAGTCAAATAAACTAAGGCTCACACTACACAAATTGTAACTTAAAAAGGATCAGGAATTTAAATGTAAAATACAAATTTATAAAACTTCTTGGAGAAAACCTTTGGGAACTAGGACTAGAAAAACCATTATTAGAATTGACTCTAAAAATGCAATATAATAAAGAAACTGATAAGTTTGACAGAATTGAAATTAAAAACACTTGTTCTGTGAAAGATGCTGTTATAGAATGAAATGACAAATAATAGAGAAAATATTTGAAAATTGCATATCTGACAAAGAATTTATACCACATAGTTCTACAATATGTTAACACTGGATTAACCTGCAGGAAGGGTGCATGAAACCTAACACTTTGTGAAATTCATCATTTTCTTTTTTGTTTTTTAAAATTATATTTCATTGATTATGCTATTACAGTTATCCCAATTTTCCCCCTTTGCAACCCTCCACTTAGCACACCACACTCCTGCAGGCAATCCCCCCACCATTGTTCACCCCCATGGGTCATGTGGATAAATTCTTTGGCTACTCCTCTTCATGTACTGTAATTTACATCCCCATAGCTATTCTATAACTACCTATTGGTACTTCTTAATCCCTCACCTCTTCACTCAGTCCCCCAGATAACCTCCCATCTGACAGCCATCAAAATGTTCTCTGTATCCATGATTTTGTCTCTGTTTTTCTTGTTTGCTTAGTTTGTTTTTTAGATTCAATTGTTGATAAATATGTATTTATTACCATTTTATTGTTCATAGTTTTGATCTTTTTTTTCTTAAATAAGTCCCTTTAACATTTCCTATAATAGTGGTTTGGTGATGAACCCCTTTAGCTTTAGTCTTATCTGTGAAGCTCTTTATCTGGCCTTTGATTCTAAAAGGTAGCTTAGATGGGTAAAGCAATGTTGTCTGTAGGTCCCCATTTTTCATGACTTTGAATATTTCTTACCAATCCCTTCTAGCCTGAAATTTTCTTTTGAGAAATCAGCTGACAGCCTTATGGGAATTCCCTTGTAGGTAACTAACTGCTTTTCTTTTGCTGCTTTTAAGATTGTCTCTTTTTCTGTAAACTTTGACATTTTAACCATGATGTGTCTTGGAGTGAGCCTCTTTGCATCCATCTAGTTTGAGACTCTCCGTGCTTCCTGGACTTGAATGGCTATTTCCTTCACCAAATGAAGGAAGTTTTCATTCATTATTTTTTCAAATAGATTTCCAATTTCTTACTCTTTCTCATCTTCTTCTGGCAACTCTATGATGCAAATGTTGGACATCTTGCAGTTGTCCCAGAGGCTGCTTACACTATCTTCATTTTTTTGAATTATTTTTTCTTATTGTTGTTTCTTGCTGTTGTCTCATTGGTTTTTGCTTCCTTATGTTCCAAATCACTTATTTGATTCTCAGCTTCATCCACTCTACTGTTATTTCCCTATCAATTATTCTTTATTTCAATTAATGTATCCTTAATTTCTGACTGGATCTTTTTGATGCTGTTGAGATCCTTATTAAGTCCCTTGAGCATCCTTATAACCAGTGTTTTGAGCTCTGCACCTGACAGATTGCTTATCTCCATTTCATTTAGCTCTTCCTCTGGAGTTTTGATCTGTTCTTTAATTCGTGCCATGTTTCTTTGTCTCTTCATTTTGGCAGGCTCCCTGTGCTTATTTCTATGTATTAGGTAGAGCTACATTGACTTCATGTCTTGGTAGTGGGGCCTAATGTAGTAGGTGTCCTCCAGGGCCCTGCAGCATAGCCTCCTGCATCACCCAAACTAGGTATTCAAGGTGAGCCCTTTGTGTGGGCTGAATATACCCTCTTCTTTTAGTTGAGTCGTGGTTCCTGTTGGCAGATCAATAGGAGGGATTTACCCAGGCCAGTCAGCTGCAAGGAATGGCTGTTACCACTTATCACTAACCTCTGCCCTCAATATAGGATCAGCTGTGCAGGGGCAGGGTGGTGGTACTCCAGCCTGGTTTGTAAGTGTGTACTGTGCACAGTGGCCCTGGGATTTCCCAGATGGTACAGGCCAAGGTCATCCCTGATCTGTGTTTTCCCTGGGGTCACCCTGCCTGAGCTATAAAGCAATCTGAGATGGCTGCTATTTGTGCCGGGCTTGGAGAAACCCAGGTGAAACCAAGCTGTGATTCTAGGCTGGCTGCTGCTAGTGCCAGGCCTGGGACTCACTGAGGCCAACTGTTGCTTGTTTAAAAGAATTTAGGAAGTTGTGACACATGAGCCAAGACCAGCCATTCCTATGGAAAAGAGCCATGGGTGGGCCTGTAAGTTGGGTGGGGCAGAGTCTCTGAGGATCTCCAAAGTGGGTCAAATAGTGTTAGCCAAATAGTGTTTCAGATGTGACACCAGCTTGCTGGCTCTGCAGAGGAGGGTTTGGAAAAGGAACAATGGCCTCTGCTTGCCCTGATACCAGATACTTCAGTTCTCCCCATATACCACTTGTGCCTTTTAAGCTACAACCTCAGTATAGGAGTTCAGAGAAAGTAAGTCTGAGTAGGTGAGTCTGTGTGTGGGTTCTTTAAGAGAAACTGCTTGGGGGTCCAGGAGTTTCTTCTACTGAGTCAAGCCTCACTGGTTTTTGCAGCCAGAAGTTGTGGGAACTTATCTTCCTGGCACTGGAACCCTGGGTTGGGAGGACTGGTGTGGGACTGGGACTCCTCACTCCCAAAATATCCCTCCCAAATGTTTATTCACCACATGGGGTGTGGACCAGCCTGTCCTCACTTGCGCTCCTCCTACCAGTCTGGATGGATGTGGTTTCTTTGGTTCTGTAGTTGTTAAATTTCCCTTCAACTTGATTTCTGATGGTCTGAGTGGTGGTTGTTCTATATTTTACTTGTAATTTTGATGTGGTTGTGCAAAGATATGAGCCATGGCTGCCGATGCTCCCACCTTGACCAGAAGTCCCTAGAATCTCTTTTTCCTGCTTTAATATTTCACAGAATTTCTATTCACATTAATATTTTTAGGTTAACATCAAGGTATTTAAGAGCAAAGATGTGGACTAATTGCACCTTTGACTGCAATCAATTTAATATTATGCATATATTTTTATATATCAATTTTCTACATGAATCATGACTATTATGAGTACAGCTCTTACTTAATTTTCCCTCCTTCAATATTTTATTTATCTTTTTGATTTTTAAAGCCATTCTAATTTGATTACTTTATTAAAATAAGGAATGCAAACAGAACAGTTTTTATATTTTGGACAAAAATTTGCTCTTTTGGAGGCATAGTTTCAAAAAGGAATTTTTGTAAATGATGTACAGTATTTGATATATGTCAAATATATTAAATACATATTTAAGTATATAATAATTTTGTTCATTTATTAAGTATTCATTTTGTCAAAAACTAGATTTCTAAAAAAATCTGCAATTTAAGGTGTTCTCATCAATTTCCTCTTGTATTCAAATTCTTTGTTTATGAATTTATGAGTCATGTGCATAGAATAACTTGACCCATATTCTTTGTCCATTGAAACTAATCAGTATCAAATTGCTTTTATGTTCTGTAGGCCTTTTTGTTTTAATATTAAAGTTTCTTTTTATTGTTATTTTAAAACTTGTACATTATATTTCCATTTGTTAAGCATCTTAAACTGTATATTTTGTTAGCAGAAGAATAGCATGTTTAATGTTCCTTGTAAAGAAACTCTGATTTATGTAGCTTGGATTAGGACTGTTTTATAACTAAAAATAGCCCCTATGTTACATTAGGAAATGATAGCTACCTTCTGGACAGCTAGAAATACTTTTATATTACTGTCTGCATTTTTCTCCCATTGGACTGATACTGAAATGCATAGATAGGACACACATTCCTGGGGTCAGGAACTCCTCTCTGTAGAATTCTTTACTGGAGATAAAAGAAATTGTTTATTTCTTGGCAAAAACTCAGAACACACTTTTCCAGAAACAATTGCTAAATGATTGTTTAGTTCTTAAACTAGTAAGTGATATTTCAAATGGAGAGATGAATGTATAATACAGAACAAAGAAAGAATTTAATAGACTTGGCAATTTATAGTTACCTGGGGACCCAGATAAGGGAAGAAAAAGATTATATTTATTAATACAACATTTCAACTTTTGAAAACAGAATAATCTGTATAAGGACAGATTATTTAGCAATTATTTTGTTCTTAAACATTTCTTGTTTAAGAAGAATATTCAAACATGCTGAAATTTACTTTAGAATATGTCAAATGTTATTAAACCAATGAATAAACAAAATGTGGCAAATCTATACAATGAAATACCTTTTGGCAACCTTGGTGAACTACTGATACATGCTATGGCATGGGTGAACTTTAAAAAACACCACCCTAAGTAAAAAAACCTCCATGAAAAATATTAAATATTCTATAGCTCCATTTTGTTTGAATTGTCTAGAAAAGATACATTTATAGAAATAGTAAGGAGATCAGAAGTTTCTTGAGACAAGGAAGTATGATTAGTAATTGACTAAAATAAATTTGAGAGATATTTTAAGGATAATAAAAATGGAAAATAATTATATTTGAATAATTTTATAAATTTACATACAAACACTTCACTGTATACTCACAATAGTTAAATTGTATGGTCTTTAAATCTTAATATAATAAAACTATAAAAAATATTTTCAGATCTTATTTTATTTTTGGACTCATTGTCCTAATGGCATTGGGTTGTCATTCTTTCTCTTAAAAGGTTTAAATATGGCATAATTTTAAAAATATTTTATTGACTATGCTATTACAGTTGCCCCAATTTTACCCCTTTACCTCTTTCCACCCAAGCCCCCCACAGTCCCTCAGGCAATTCCCACGTGATTTTCCATGTCCATAGCTCATGCATATGTGTTCTTTGGCAACTCTGTTTGCTATGCTATACTTTACATCTCCATGACTATTATTGTTATTGTACTTTACATGCCCATGGTCTACAGATGGCTGCTCCTTGTGCTTGGCTTGGAGGTGCCCAGGTGAGGCTAAGCAATAAACCCAGGCCAGCTTTTGCTAACGCCAATCCTAGGGCAACATAACAAGAGGTAAAACAGATGCTGCTCTCTTGAGACCATTTAGAAAAATCTGAAGCATGAGCCAAGACCAGCCATTTTTATGGAATAACCACTAGAAACAGCCTGGGTGTGAGTGGGCCTGAATGTTCATCAGGCAGAGCCTCAGGGAATCACCAGCAGTGTGCAGGGAACTATGTGTCAAGTTGGTGGAGTCTCAGATATAGTGCCCACCTGCTGGCTCTGTGGCTCTGTAAGGGGGAGGCTCAGAAAAAGAACAGTGGCCTCTACCATTACTTTTGTCTGGGAAAAAGCTGCCCCTCGGCTCCCACCCTGATGCTGTTTAATTCAGTTTATCCCCATACACCTTTGATGCTTTTCCATCTGTTGCCCTCTGCATTGGAATTCAGAGGGAATGAGTCTGAGTAAATCTGTGCATGAGCCCATTAACCCTGTGGAGGTTGTGACTGATCTGAGAAATACAAGTTAATTCTTTCCTTAAGTATTGTTACAAATAACAGGTATATAGTTTCAAGGCTATGACTAGCTACACATTTGTACATGACTAATGTTCATGAAAAACCTTTAATCTGACAGTTTGGTTATAACACAGGTTTCATAATGGTGTGTGATATTCGATAGTAAATTGTACCTGTAGGATACTGCGAACTTTGAAGTCAGAGTTGGGGCATAGTTGATTTTTTCACAAACTTTGAAGTCAGTGTTGTGTGTGTGTGTTTTTGTTTTGTTTTGTTTTCTGTTGAAAATGGCTAGAAATAGATATTGATTTGATAATCCAAGATGTTGAAGAACTTCAGCAAATGCTACTTGAATCAATTATCAAAATATTTTTGCAAGTGTTGTGAAAAGTATTTATGCCTTGGGCATAGCAATAATGTTTGCAATGACTCTTACAAGAATTTTGCAAAGCCAACTATTGAAGATTCTGAATAATTTATGTTTAAGATATTTTTGGTTTTATTTTTAAGTAATACCAATGTTACCATTATTGAGAAGAAAAATTTTTCTTTAAGTTTTTATAATTCTTTTTTAATAATTTCTAGATTATAACTGAAAATAAAAAAATCATACATGTTATTATATAATATAATAAATGCAAAATTCCAGTGTTTTAAATTTTTGTCATATTTGAGCACATACTAGTAATGAATATGTCTCTTAGATACACATGGCCTGGGCTGTAATTTTTTTGATCACGACCTCTGCAGGTGTAAAAGGAACTGCCAGGAAGCTTAGCAGTTTTTGTTTTCTGCAGCTTCAATTCCCATTGTTATTTTTCAGCTAGAAGGTGTATCAGCTCCTATTCATCTTCCTGGAACCCTGAGTTGGGGGGCCTGGTCTGGGGCTGGTACCTTGTGCTCCTTAAATATAATTCCTGATTTTTATCCACCACAAGTGGGTGTGGGACCAATCATTTTGCATTTCTGTCCCTCTCATCAGCCATGATGCAGTTTTTTCTTTAATTCCTGTAGTTGTAAGACTCCCATTCAGCTTCAATTCTGACAGTTCTAAATGATGGCTCTTCTAAAGTTTAGTTGTAATTTTAATATGGTTGTGCAAAGAGGCAAGCCATGTTTACATATACCACCAACTTGATCCTGATGCCATTTTTTTTCTTATTAGTCAGGCTTCCAACATATGGTATCTATAAATTTTAGTGTTTTATATTATTTTGTAAAATGAGAGAGTTGTTTAAAAATTTAACTCTCTGTTTTATCTACTTGAACAGCAGCAGTTGTTGCATTTATTTATTTATTTATTTATTTATTTATAAATTTGAGGGATGTTTCTATCTATCTCTATTGCTTCTATACACTTAATATACTGATAATGATTTCAAAAACTACCAAATGAAAACTTATTTGAAAAGATAATGAAAGAAAATTTCCCTAATTTGGTGAAGGAAATAGACATACAAGTCCAGGAAGCACAGAGAATCCCAAACAAGTTGGACCCAAAGAAGAACACACTAAGACACATCATGATTCATGCCAAAGAGAAAAGATAAAGAGAGACTCTTAAACGTAGGAAGGTAGAAACAGAAAGTTACCTACAAAGGAGTCCCCATAAGATTATCTTAAAAGAAACTTTGCAGGCAAGAAGGGACTGGCCATAAGTATTCAAAGTGATGAAAAGCAAGGACCTACAACCTAAATTACTCTATCCAGTAAAGCTATTATTTAGAATGAAAAGGCAGATACAGTGCTTCCCAGATAACATAAAGTTAAAGGGATTCATTATCACCAAGCTTTATTACATGAAATGTTAAAGGAATTTATTTAAGAAAAAGATCAGCGCTACAAACATTAAAAAGGCAACAAATTCACAGCTATTGAGAACTGAATCTAAAAACAATTTAAAAATAAAAATAAAATCTAAGCAAGCAATCAGAACAGGAATAGAATCATAGGTATGGAAATCATCTGGAAGGTTATCAGGAGGCAGGGGAAAATGAGAAAATGGAGGAAAAGGCACAGAGATTAAAAAGCATAATTGGTATGTACAGAATAGGCAGGAGAATGATAAGAATAATACAGGAAATGGAGAATCCAAAGAACTTATATGCATGACCCATGGACATGAACTAAGGCAGGGATTGCTGGAGGGAAGTGGGGTATTGGATGGAGGAGGGCAAAGGAGGAAAATTTCAGACAACTATAATAACATAATCAATAAAATATACTTAAAAAACTATAACTTCTATTTAATTCTCCTTCCCAAACTCCATGTAATTATATTCTTTTATTATTTTTTTGTAGTCTGGCTTATTTAGATACATCATAAATATCTTAAATTCATGATGTCCAAAACTTTCAGGCTAAATGTATTGATTGTCTGTTCTATTTCTTATTTAGTATCAATATTCGTAAGGCCTTAAGACAGAAACTTGGATGTGTGTTTGACTCCAGCTACTTAGTTTCACTGATACCTAATATCAACTAAATGAGACAATAGATTGAGAGACTATATCACAATTTCTGGTGATGTGCTGTATACCAGTCCCAAACTGACTTTATAAATATGGGTATTTTGCCAATTCTATATAAAATTTTATATTCATAAATGCCAATGCAAAAAGGGAAAATAAAGTGATAAAGTTCACAGAATTTAGTGTTTCCCATGTACAATTAAAGATTGACAATAATTAACCTAAACTTTTAGAAGTATACACAAGATACATCAATATGTCATGTGGTTTATATAAAGAAGTCTCTTTTTCTCTCTCTTTCTCCCCATTCTTGCCTAAGACAATTGAGAGACCTTTTTCCTTTCATGAATCATCATATGTAAATCGTATTTCCAATGGCTATTTTTAAAATAAAATTTAAAAATTTTAGCAGATTCCCATAGAACTTACAAGACTTGACCTCAGTCTTCTTTCATTATCCTTAACTGATGTAATTATGAATTACTTCACTCTCTAAAGATTAAACAGAATAAATGACTGCTGTACATATCATTTTCTATACAGTTTCATCTACCAGCAATACCCTTCCACTAATTTGCAGGCTAAATTTTCACTTGTTCTTCAAGATTAAGTTTGAGTGTTACATTTTATGACAAGTGTACCCTAACTCCTCTTTATTTTCCATCCATTCTAGGAAGGGTGTTCTCGTGTCATCTTCATCTCACTGCTTGTATCATGCTATATTACATTTGGACAACTATTTATATATCCTTGATTAAGAGCAGGGAATTTATCTTATTCATCTCTGTAACCTCAAAATCAAGCACAAAATAAGTACATCATAGGAGTTCAAAAATATTTGGCACTTAAAATATGCGTGCATATTATGAAAATACACTAATTATTATGTAAATATATTATTTTGCCTTCCTTTTTAAGAATAAAAAGCCTTTTCTGCTGAATAGTCCCACCATGGGACTCCCCAGCATCACACCCATGATGGACTGGCGATGAGTTGTTCTCCTGTTGCACTGCTGACTCATCAGGCGAAGCTAAAAGATTCCCAGCTGATCCCATGCTGATACATAAACTCTTCCAAATGAATGTCTTACAGCCATTACCTTGGTGAGAGAACTTACATTTCTTCACCTCTGCATTCCCCCTAACTGCTCTATAAAAGTGTTTAGCAGCATAGGGAAGATTCTCTCACCTGGGGCCCCTCTTATGGTGTGATTAGCCATGACCAAGGCAAGTTCTCCATGGGTTAAGGAGAGCTTAAGAGAATGTGTGCATTTGGCCACTTTGGTGTCCCTAGCTTCTGGGGTAAAAATCATATGCAGATTATCCCCAGGATGGGAATGATAAATTATCAACAAACATAATAAAATATGTTTAATTTTACAAAAATTAAAACAAAATTAAAGCATCGATAGGATGTCATTATTTGCCTTAATAATAGCAAAGGTTTAAACTAAGTAATAATCATTTTCTGCTATGACCGCTCAGTGATGCACAGCCTATTTATCAGTAGTGGTGTTTGATACCTTTCTATGCCCAGTTATTTGGGAAGCCATTTCATATTAGTGTTTGTGGTTCCTTATCATTTCCACACCAAATAACGATTGATACATTTTTCCAATTAGCAGAAATGGGTTACACATAATCACAAACACAATTACATATTGATATAAATGTATTTGAACACTCTATTTTATTTTATTTTTATCTTCCCCAGAGGACATGCTTATTGATTTTAGAGAGAGGAAGGGAGGGAGAGAAGGAGGGTGAGAAACATTGATGTGAGAGAGAAACATCGATTGGTTCCCTCTTGTACATGCCCTGACTGGACCGAACTTGCAGCCTAGGCATGTGCCCTGACTGGGGAACAAACCCATAAGCTTTTGATTTACAGGGCATCACTCCAACCAAGTCACACCAGCTAGGACAACAGTTTATTCTTCATATACATGGAGAGAATTTATCTAACTGTGCTATTGAATCATGTATTCAATATGCATTTTATAATTCATAGGTATATTAGTCAGAGCATATGAAATTGATATTTTATAGATCAAAATGCTAAAATATAGGCAATTACGTATGTTTGATGTCACAGAATACAGCATATTTCATTCTCTTTAATATTAATTATGAAATAATTTCCAAATATAAATATCTAATTCCATAGCCTAGCAACCCATGAATGATTCAGAGTTAAAACTCATAAAAGCCCCCTTCTGAAAATTTCTCAAAGCATATATAGATGTAAACAAAATTGCTAAAGTTTTATTAAAAATCAACTAATTCTACAATACTTAAACCTTTGAAGGGAGGTAGACTTTATTGATTATATTACAATTTGTCTCTTTAAAATAATTAAACTATGAAAATATTTTGAATAGTATATACACTGTTTTTCAGTCAATGAAATAAGCCTGTCTAATACTAAAAAGTACAGAAAAGAGGTTTGCAAAACACACTTAATATGTCACCTCTAATAACCAAGCTATGATAAATAGAGAAAAATGGAAAACAGCTGCCTCAGCTCAGCGGGTAACCGCCAGCCTGGACTTGAAGACTCGCTATCTGTGATCAGTAAGTAATCAGACATTTTAGTACCTTACATACTTTTGGAAAGGCAGATCAAGGTCTTTTTTTTTTTGTACAGAAAACATGAATTACCCATTTTTTTGTAAACAAATTGTCCATTCATTTTTTAAAAGATTATTTGTGTTCAGTTATGCAGCTTTTTCTTTAAAATTATTTAATGTATTACCTAAGTTTCACATTTTGTTTTGCTTATTTCAAATAGAAAATTTTCCTAAAATGTTTTTCAACAAAAATGACCTAGTATATGTTCTTGTCTTTAATGTTTTTATACTTTTGAATAATATAGTACCTTTTATAACCTTGGAACAATCAATAAAGTTAGATTTAGATTAATTCCTTTGGTATAAAATATGATACCTTAAAGGAGATTGATATTTTATATATAGTATTTTATCTTTTATTTTCTAAACAATAATATATAAAATATATGCTATAAATACTGATAATTTATTTATTAATATTGTCCTTCAAGCTAAAACACATCAGAAATATAGAGAAAGATTTGCCACAAAATGTGGTATAAATGAAAGAAATACTTGTTTACTCAAGATTAATAAAATGGACTTTGTGTCTTAGTACATTTTGCTTCTTATTTTGCATAGTCTATAAAATTTTAGCTTAAATGATTTTGACATTCATCCTATCTTTTTGAGGCTTTATGTTTCCCACTATATTGGGACATAATTGACAAATGATATTGTATGACTTTAACAGGTACAATGTAATGATTTGATGTATGTGTATATTGAAAAATAATTATGACAATGATAGTTAACACATCTGTTATCTCAGTTACAAATTTTATTTATGTATTGTGATAATTTTTAAAAATTTTGTAATAGATGTAGGAGTAGACAGTAGAGATTATAGTTAGATAATCACATACTTTACAAATCTTTCTCCTGATATATGCAGTACCTATCTGGAACCATATATAGCTATTAAAATATTATTGACTATATTCTCTATGTTGTACTTTACATCCCTGTGACTAGTTTGTAACTACTAATTTGTATTTTTAACCCCATCACTTTTTTCACCCACTCTCAGAACTCTACTCTTTTCAGGCAACTGTTGATCTGTTCTCTGTATCTATGAGTGCATTTCTGTTTGGTTCATTTATTTTGTTCTTATATTTCAAATATAAGTGAAATCATATGGTATTTGTCTTTCTCTGACTGAAGTATTTTACTTAGCATAGTATGCTCTAGGACTATCCATTCTATTGCAAATGGTTTCTTTTTCTTTTGGCTGAGTAATAGTCCATTGTATATATGAACCACAACTTTTTATTTATTTATTATTATTTTTTTTAAAGTGCTTCATTTCATGTTAAACCACTTTTCTATTGATGAGCACTCAGGAGGCTTTCATAACTTAGCTATTGTATATATGGCTGCAATGAAGATAGAGGTGCATATATTCTTTTGAATTAATATTTTGGATTTCTTTGGATTTATATCCAGAAATGTAATTGCTTGGTTATAAGGCAGTTTCACATTTAATATTTTTATGAAGCTTGATATTGTTATTCATAGTAGTTGCACCAATCTGCATTCCCACCAATAGTGCATGATGGCTCCTTTTTCCCCACATTCTTGCCAACAGTCATTGCTTGATTTATTGATGATAGTCATTCTGACAGTTGTGAGGTGGTAGCTCATCGTGGTTTTAATTGCATTTCTCTGATGATAGTGACATTGAACATCTTTTTATATGACCATTGGACATCTGTATGTTGTCTTTGGAGAAATGTCTATTTAGTTTCTTTGCCCATTTTTTTTTACTGGATGATTTGTTCTTTGATGCTAAATTGTAAATTTTTTAAATCAATTTTCAATATTAACCCCTTATCAGATGTATCATCATTGAATATATAATGCTATTTAGTAGGTTGGTTTTCTGTTTCGTTGATGGCTTTCTCTGCTGTGCAAAAACTTTTTAGTTTGGTATAGATGTATTTGTTTATTTTTTCTTCTATTTCTCTTATTTGGGAAGATACATAAGAAAAAATATTGCTAAGAGAAATGTCAGGGATATTACTGCCTATTTTTCTTTCTAATTTTTATGGTTTCAAGTCTTATATTTAAACCTGTAAATGGTTTTGAGTATATTCTTATAATATGGTGTAAGAAGATGGTCTAGTTTTATTTTTTGCATCTATTCATCCAACTTTTTCAACACCATATATTGAATAGACTTTCTTTACCCCATTGTAAGTTGTTGAATCCTTTGTCAAATATTAATTGTCCATAAAGACATGGGTTTATATCCAGGCTCTCTACTCTGTTCCATTGATCTATTTGTCTGTTTTTATGCTAGTACCATGCTGTTTTGAGTACTGTACCTTTATAATGTAGTTTGTTATTAGGTAGTGTGATACCTCCAAGTATGTTCTTCTTTCTCAAGATTGCTATATCTATTTGGGATCTTTTATGGTTCCATATAAATTTTTGGATTATTTGTTCTTGTCCTGTTAAAATCATCTTTGGTATTTTGAAAGAATTGTGTTGAATCTTTAAATTGCTTTTGGTAGTATGGACATTTTAATGATGTTAATTCTTTCTATTCATGATCATGGCATATGTTTCCATTTATTTGTATCTTCTTCCATTTCATTCTTTGACATCTTGTAATTTTTCTAGTACAGGTCTTTTACCTCCTTGGTTATATTTGTTTCCAGGTATATTTTGATACAGTTGTTAAGGAGATTATTTTCTTCATTTTTTTAATAGTTTGTTATTGCTGTATTAAAATACAACTGTTTTCTGAATATTTATTTGTATCTGGCTACTTTACTGAAATCACTTATCAGTTCCAGTAGTTTTTTTTTTAGTGGAATATTCAGGATTCTCTGTATATAGTCTCATATCATCAGCAGATAATTCATTTTAATACTTCCTTTCCAATTTGGATGACTTCTGTTATATTTTTTCTTCTATCTGATTTCTATGGATAGGACTCCCAGTACTATGTGAGTAGTGAAAGTGGACATCCCTGTCTTGTTTCCAATCTTAAGGGAAACACTTTAAGTTTTTCTCCATTTAAGTATGACATTAGCTGTAGATTTGTCATATATGACTATTATTATACTGGGGTGTGATTCTTATATTTCTAACATGCTGAGAAATTTTTTTTTTATATTAGTTTTGGCAGTTTTACAGTTTTTTTTTTTTTTTTTAGTTTTTTTAAGATTTCTTTTATTGTTTTTCTGTTACAGTTGTCCCGATTTTTCCTCCTTTGCCCTCCTCTGCCCATCTCACGCCCCATGCCCACAGTCAGTTCTATGTTGTCCATGTCCATTGGTCATTGTGAGGTTCTTTAGTCCCTTCCCCTTCTTTCTACCATTCCTCTCTGGTCACCGTCAGTCTGTTTCAAGTTTCCATGCCTGTGATTCTATTTTGTATGTTAGTTTATTTTTTTCATTACATTCCTCTTATAGGTAAGATCATATGTTATTTGTCTTTCACCAATTAGTTTATTTCACTTAGCATAATATTCTCCAGTTCTATCCAAGCTGTAGCAAAAGGTAGGAGTTTTTTCTTTCCTTCTACTGTACAGTATTCCATTGTGCTAATGTACCTCAGTTTTTGATCCACTCATCTGTCTATGGGCACATAGACTGTTTCTGGAACTTGGCTATTATAAATAACACTGCTATGAACATTGGGGTGCATAGGTTCTTTTGAATTGGTGATTCAGGATTCTTAGTGCGTAAGCCCAGCAGTGGGATCACTGGTTTGAAAGACAGTTCCAACTTTAGTTTTTTGAGGAAATCCCATACTGTTTTCCACAGTGGCTGCACCAGTCTGCATTCCCACCAACAGTGTGTTAGGGTTCCCTTTTCTCCACAACTTTGCCTGTACTTGTTTGTTGATTCGTTAACAACGGTGGCCATTCTGACTGGTGTGAAGTGGTATCTCATTGCAGTTTTAATTTGCATCTTTCTAAAAGCTAGTGATGTTGAGCATTTTTTCATGTGTCTGTGGGCCCTCTGTATGTCCTCCTTTGAGAAGTGCCTTTTCAGGTCCTTTGCCCATTTTTTAATTGGATTATTTGTCTTCCTGGATTGGAGTTGTGTGAGTTCTTTATATATTTTGGAGATCAAACCCGTGTCTGTTGTATAATTGGCAAATATATTTTTCCATACAGTCGGTTCCCTTTCCATTTTGTTGATGTTTTCTTTAACCTTGCAGAGACTTTTTAGTTTGATGTAGTCCCATTTGTTTATTCCTTTATATCCCTTGTTTCTTTTTAGCACTGAATAATATCCCATTGCCTGCATGTTTCGCAGTTTATTTATTCTTCACTTACTGAAAGACATCTTGGTTTCTTCCAGGTTTTGAGAATTATGAATAAAGCTGCTGTAACATCCACGTGCATGTTTCTGGATGGACTTAGTTTTCTGCTTCTCTGGTGAATATCAAGTAGTTGATTGTATTGCAAGAAATTGCCAGAATGTCTTCCAAAGTGTCTGTATTGTTTTACATTCCCACCAGCAATCTATGAGAGTTCCTGTTGCTCTAGGTCCTCACTAGTGTCTGGGTTCCAGATATTGGCCATTCTAGTAGTTGTGTAATGGTATCTTATTTTCGTTTTTATTTGCATTTCTCTGATAACAATGATATGGAGCATCATTTTGTTTGCTAGTTGCCATCTCTGTATATATTTGGTGAGGTGCCTGTTTAGATCTTTGGCCCATTATGTCATGGAGGGTTTTTTTCTCCTTATTTGAGTTTTGAGGCCTTTGTGTATTTTGGAAATCCATCTTTTTTAACATGATCAAAATACTTGTTTATTTTAAAATATATATGATAATGTTATTTACAATGCAAAAGTTGTAACAATCATAATTTATAAATCTCTCTTTAGAAAACTATTCATTTTTACTTGTACTCATTGAAAAAACAAAGTGTTTATATAGTTTCAAGTACATACTTACAAAATTTAATGCAATAAATATTTTAACTTAACACAAATACTGCTTTCTACTTTCCCTACTATTCTGTCACAAACTTAACTTTAATTATTATCTCTAACCCAGCTTCTCAGCAAATGTAATCATTTTCCATGTGGAAAACATATTTTATCATTCATGTCTTCTATAAATATATTTGCCCAGTACTTTTCTTGTCTTCTAATGTTTTTGATATTATCTTTCAAAGATAACACTTTTTTAAATTTTAATGAAATTCAGCTTATCAGTTATTTGTTTAGTCTATTATTCCTTCGGTGTTACATCTGAAAAGGCATCAACATTCACAAAGTCACCTAGATTTTCTTCTATGTTATCTTACAAAGGTTTCATAATTTTGTATTTTAGATTTATACTTGTGATCCATTTTGAGTTAATTTTTGTGAATATTGAATGTGCATAGGAAAATTCTTTTTTTTTGTTTTTGTTTTTGTATGTGAATGTCTGGTTGTTACAGCACCATTTGTTGAAGGGTCTGTTTTTGCTTCATTGTATTGTCATTGCTCCTTTTTTAAACATCAGTTGACTGTATTTATGGGGTTCTATTTCTGGGCTCTTGATTCCATTCACTTGGTCTGTTAGGTCTATTCTCTGTCCATCACTACATTGTCTTGATTACTGTAACATTACAGTAAGTCTTGAAACCTGTTAGTGGCAGTCATCCAACTTTGTTCTTATCCTTCAATAGCCTCTTGGCCTTAACATTCTGAGTTAAGCTTTTAATGCAACTTAATATTAAAAGAAATGTTCTTTATCTTGTTCAATGTTTTTGCTTTGTTTTCAACTTTATTAATATTATGTCAAGAGAGACTGTTTTATCATGATTTAAAGTTCTTTTTCCTGTGATCCAAATAATGAAACACTCATTCTTAAATACATCTTATATTTATTGTTAAAAAAAGATATATTTGTTTTTAGTTGTGTTTTTACTTATCAAATTATCTATTCTAAGACTTTCTTTGATTTACTTCATTATACAAAGCATGATTATTTTGGTACTATGTGTGTGAATATATTTATAAACTGTATATCTTTTATCATTTTTACCAATAGCTAATATTTATTCACTTATTCACTCTACATGGTATTCTGATTCTAAGTATAGAAATTGTCCTTCCATTTCTATATCTATTTATCCCATCCACATGAATATATTTTGAGTATATCATGATTTTTGCCATGAATAGTCATAAAATTTGCAAACTATTCTTTAAATAATATTGTAAACTTTTATTAATTTTATTTGATTCAATGATCAGTCATTTTCCAATAGTTTTTCATTAATATAATTTATTAGTTATCAAGTTTTCTTTTATCATTAATAAAATTATGAAAGATGCTCTATTCTATAAATCCTCACATTTTTCATACATTAGATAGTAGAATAAAAGATTATTGGGTCTACTGTGTCTTGCCTCACATTTGTAAGCACTTATACTATTCTGTTATGAGAATTAACTCTGGTGTCTTTATTTATTTGATTTTAGAGAGAGTGGAAGGGATACAGAAAAAGAAATATTGATTTTTTTGTTCAACTTATTTATGCATTCCTTAACTGATTCTTGTATGCGCCTTGACCAGAGATTGAACCTGCAAGCTCAGTGTATAGGGATGATGGTCTAACCACCTGAGCTACACAACCAGGGACAATTCTGGTGTTTTTTTAAAACTAAGTTATCAGTTATAATCAAGCTATTTCATTGTTATAGAGATTTTACCTGCTTCTCTTGCTCTGTTTATTCCTCTAGAGTTACTTACTTCATATAATAGATTATTGCTTGAGTTTATTATGTGTTGTCACATTTAATAGAAGTATTGAAATCATGTGCTTGGTCTGAATGGATGAGTACCAATTCTACAGTTAGTATCCATCCTCTATTAGCATATATTTTCTGTGTATTGTTACAATACATATAAATCTGGAGTTTAGAGTTATAGTCATTTCTTCGGTTAAAGATGAAGTTTTCTTAGCTCTTTTACTAAAAATTTAATTGACAATTCAGGTTGGAGGTTAGAATTAAAATTGCTGTACTCTTTTTTTCCATAAATTCTATTCATGTGTTTGAACAAAAAAATTAAAAATTAAAATATAAAATAGCTTAAGAAACTAGTTTTTAAGCTTTGTATATGGACAGGAAAGAAAAAATAAAGCTAAAAATTTTAATGCACATATGTTCTTATGTGCAAATAATTAAGACTATGCAAATGTTCTGTTTACAAGTATTGAAAAATAATTTTCTATTATGTACATTAATTTCATTAAAATCTCTAGGTTACCTTATTCTCAGTGGAGCACACTTTAACATGTATTAAGACTTGGAAATTTTTAATTAGTTATTTTTTAAATTCAAAGTAATACAAACAGGAAAACATTCAGCACAATAACCCACAGAGAAAGCTGCAAAATCAAAACCAAAGCAATGTCTCTATAACGAATTTAGTGAAATAGTCTAAGAACAACAATAACAACACCAACAAAAAACAACAAAATAAAACCTACTTATTCAGGAAATTTCAAGTTTTTATTGTTAAATGATATAAATGACTATTCAATGATTCAGATTACTAGATAATATTCTATAACTAATTTTTTTAACCAGGGAAGAAATATAAACTACTCATTTGGAGGAGTACACAAGCTGAGAACACAACAATTTTTTTTTTTTGTATGAAGTGTCAGATATGCGCTGTCTTTAGGAAGGGCAAACAAGCATAAGGATTTTTCTTGTCTTAAAATTTCAGTTACTTTTACTTTTCTAAAAGACTTGGACTTTTAAAGAACAATGTTTTTCACCACTGTGGATTACCATAATATGATACAAGTTTTTCAGTTAGTATGACAAATACTATCCTTCACTAGGGACTAGAAAACTGTATCTTATTATAAGAACAAAATTGTAGAAAGACATAGCTCTTCAATTTCCTTAGAACAGGCAAACATTTTGCAGCTTAACATTATATTTTTTGTTTTATGGAAGACTTAGTAATTCAATTACTTTCCAACAAACTTTATTGACTACCTATACATTTTGGCATAAAAATTATTAAGTAGACTGGCAACCAGTTTCTTAGATATACTGTTTCTGAATTGAACTTTTCCAGTTGCTATTTAGCATTTATCTCCTAACAGAGTTTGAAATAACCATTTAGGTTGAAACATGCAATTATTTTGATACTTTGCCTTATTTCTGATCATGGATTCTTGGTGTCCTACCATTTAGTGTTAGGTATAATTTTATAATTTTTATATTCAGAATTTTGGATAGGGAATATGTTTAAATTTTAAAAATTAGTACCTTTAGGTAATGTCATAAGATTAAAGAATAGATGACTGCATTATGGGGCAAAAGTAGGGTTATAGTTATTCATGTCGAAAAATACTATAATTAATAAATAATACAAAAATGAACTGTGTTGTATACTTATAGCTGAAAACTTACTCTTACACCACACTGTGTATGTGACATCATTATTACCAGTTCAAGTTATAATATGTAAATTTAAATTTGAAACAGATTACCCAAAAAACAACTTGCCAAAAAAAAAAATTTAGAAAAACAGTACTTGTGAGAGTCATAATATGAGTAAATATGTGATTATCATTATTCTATTGCTTAGGTAGTGTGTGTAATTTTACCATAATTTGTATTTTCCTCAAAAACTGAGCTTTCCATACTAATCTAGCTTAACTAAGGATGCAAAAGGAAGATGGGGATTCTAGAAATGTCCTTGCACCTTACAGCTCTGGAAATGCACAACCTGGGTTCTCTTGGAGACTTAAATAGCATTAAATTGATTGTGATTATTTTAAATCCATATCCATAGTCTCTAATTATTTTAATTTTGTATACTGAAACCTAGATTTCATAATTATGGCTGCTTGAATTTAGAAACATAATAATAATAAGTATACCTTATTTACTGGCCTTTAAATGCCACTAACTATATTGGTGATTGTCACTAAACAATAGTTGAAAGTTAGGCCAAAAAAAAAGCTTATTTGTGAGAAGTGCTAAGTTATAGATCATTAAAGCAAAAAAAAAAGGAAAAGGAAGTTAAATTTTACTAATTATGGTTCTATCATAGAAAACCTCTCTTAAAGTCCTGATATGGAACTAAAATTCTACTCTGTAAATGTCTCATTTTTTAAAAAAACGTATTGTATTTTCACTTAGCATAATGCTCTCCAGTTCCATCCATCATGAAGGGTAGTAGCTCTTTCTTTCTACCATGTAGTATTCCATTGTGTAAATGTGCCACAGTTTTTTGATCCATTCATTTACTGTTGGGCACTTACGTTGTTTCTAACACTTGGTTATTGTAAATTGTGCTGCTATGAATATTGGGGTGCATAAGCTCCTTTGAACTGGTGTTTTAGGATTCTTTGGGTATAATTCCAGCAATGGAAATTGCAGGGTCAAAAGGCAGTTCCATTTTTAGTTTTGTGAGGAAATTCCAAACTGTTTTCCACAGTGGCTGTACCAGTCTGCTTTCTGCTAAATGTAATAAGCCAAGCAGTGAAAGACAAATACCATGTAATCTTACCTATGAGTAGAACCTAATTAACAAAACAAACAAGCAAGCAAAATATAACCAGTAACTTTGAAATAAAGAACAAATTGACAGTAACCAAAGGTAATGAGGAGGGGGAGAACAGGGAAAAAGAAGCAGAAACATCAAGGAACATGTATAAAGGACCCATGGACAAAGCCAAAAGGGGAAAGATTGAGGGTGGGAAGTAGGGGCGGGTGGGCAGGGGAAAGTGGTGGCAAGAAAATGGAGACAACTGTACTTGAACAACAATAAAACATAAATAAAGTAAAATAAAAATAAAAATTAAAACTTATTGTATTTTGGCAAGTATGTCCTGTTTATAAACATGGTTTTAACAGTTCCATAATAATGATAATTTTCAATGTCCACAATTTATTCAGACATTATTTTATTAATAAATTATTTATTTATTTAACTAATATTCAGTTAATTTTAAATTTACCTATAATTAGACATTAAGCCAAATAACTTATTAACACAGAGGTCTTGAACATTTCAAATTTCTTTTCTTTTGGAGGAGGTTTATGTTTTCTGGTTTTATTGTTTGTTCCTTTAAAAAAAAATATTGTTTTTCAAGTACAATTGCCTCCATTTCTTAATCTTGCTGTAGGACTTAAACATTTTAAGAAACTCAAGGTATTTATTACATATTGGCATTATGTATTGCACTTCAGAATTTTAAATTGTAAATTTGATAAAAGTATATTATTTCTTTCGGTATATTTATCTGATTATATATTTTATGTTATATATTGTTTTCTCAACCTGCATAATAATTCTATGAAGTAAAAATGTAACCTCAAATAATCCAAATAAATTGGGTTATCAAGATTTCCCTGCCATTTTCAAATGCCAACTGTAACTAATGAATTTAATATTGACACAAATTTGAAACTGTTCTTGGATCTTTGCAATCTGTATATTAATTAACTTTTTTTTTTTTTTAGTATTCCACACCTTTTCTTTTTAAATTTTAGGCTATTTTATAGAACCAAATAGTCCTTAATCAAGAACTAGTCTTAATATTAAGTGCTTAAAAATATTGGCTAATTTTACTAGTGTCATTTATAATTAGACCTTCAAGAAAACATCTCAGTAATAAAATCATGGCTGAGTTAAACTTATCAGCTAATTGGATAATTTGGTATTGTATTGATCAGTATACTTCATTAATGCTGACAGTCACAAAATCTGAGAGGCTTGTAACAATAAAAAATATATATATTTTTGATAAATTTATTTGTTATGCACTACACTTTTCATCTAGCAAATACTTATTTGTTTTGACTTTCAACATACATGAGTTTCATTTAACTTTTGTTCACACTTTTTATTGGTTTGTTTACTTCTTCTTTAACTCTCACCTAGGATATTTTTTGTATGTTCATTTTATTAGTTTTTCTCTTTTCCTTAGTATTTTTCCCATCCTCATTGAATAATACACAAATTTTTGGCAAATGCATGAGGCATATAGGTCCTTCTTGAAACAACTTAAGTTCCGATGAAAGTATAATTAAGAACTTAGGTAAGATTTTTGCACATCAACCCTGCCAATTCAGATAAATAGCTAATTGGTAGTATTGTTACTGGACAGGAACCAGCCTGGAGTGAGTGTCTCAGGTTGGCCTATAGTGTGTGTACTTAACTTCATGTAGGAAAGATTTCAAAACACCAGTCAAGCTGATTTTAAACATGTTTATTAAAGCCAGGGGCAGTGAAACAGTTTTGAAGAAGCAGTAGGAGAGAGCCTAGGCAGTGGTCTGCTTTGGCTCCTAAAAACATAGGAAAGGAATAAGCCAAGTCCGGGCTGCTTTTAGCTCACTGGGAAGTCAGACAAAAGGGGACCTTGAAGACAGAATCAGGGGGTAATCCCAGGACAACTTGTGCCTGCCTGCTTCTCCCTGTTTGCAGTTTTCATGGGGACGCCTAAAGTTTAGTTGGAAGTAAAAAGGTCATGCCTGGGAAGTGGCATGGATATACTCTAGAGTGAACCTGCACAAAATCCTTGTCCAGGGGATTTTTCTCTCTCCTCTGTGGGTAAGAATCTAGGGGAGGGTTTCAACAAAATAGTCACCAGCTTTCCAGGTACATTTTTAATATGCTGATGCATCAAAATGCGCAAATAGGGAGATTTGAGATTTTTCTTTGGTCTGCTTTATTATTTTATTTTATTTTATCTTGGGTCTGGCTCTAATGGGGTTTTTGTTATTTGTCTACCTGACTTCATCTGTCCCTGGTTTTAGCTGACATAAATGATGTTATTGGGTCTCTGTTCTTTAAGTATCTACTTAAAGAACAAGTATAAATGACCCGTGGACATGGACAACAGGATGGGTATTGACTGTGGAAGCAGGGGTGGGTGGGTGGGGCAAGGGAGAACAATGGGGGAAATTGGGACAACTGTAATAGAACAACAATAAAAAATAATTAATCATAATAAAGCATAATACACCAGAAAGGAAAAGAAAGAGAGTCAATATTGTACTTTTGTATTTGGATATTCAGATTTCCCAGCACATATTAATTGAAGAGGCTATCTTTCCCCAGGGCATATTCTCCACAGCCTCGTTGAAGGTTAATTGACCATACATGTGTGCTTTGTTTCTGGGCCCTCCATTCTGTTCCTTTGGTCTCACTGCCTGTTTGCATGCCAATTAAATAGTACTTTGATTACAATAGATTTTATAATAATTTGAAAACAGAAATATGATGGCTCAAACTATATTCCTCTTTGTCAAATTGCTTTGATGGTCGCATTTGAATTTTAAAACTTTTTTCTATTTCTGTAAAAAATGCCATTGAAATTTTGATAGAATTGTGTTGAATCAGTTGGTTTATCACTTCGGGTAGTATGGGAATTTTAACCAAATTAATTCTTCCAATTTATGAAGTCATGATATCTTACCATTTATTTGTGTGTGTGTGTGTGTGTGTTTAATTTCTTTCATCATTGTTTTTTCATTTCCAGTATACAATTCTTCCAGTTGCTTGCTTAAAATTATTCCTAAGATTTTGGTTATTTTTTATAGTAGTACACTATGAACTCTACCCTTTATTTATTTATATTTTTCTTTTTTATACTTTTTAAACAACTTATTTATTTTTACTTTGCATAGTTACTTGTTAACAGAAAGGAATGATAATGACTTTTGTATGTTGATGTAATCTACAACTTACTGAATTTATTAGTTCTAACAGTTTTTTTAATGGAATCTCTAGAGTTTTTTACATATAGAATCATATCATTTACAAGTAGAGATAGTTTTATTTATTCCTTTCTGTCGTGGATCACTTTAATATATTTTTTCTTGTCTAATTGGCAATGCCTTCCAGTATTATTTTGAATAGAAGTGGCAAGAATACACATAGAAAAAAATTTAGTTATTCTCCACTGAATATAATGTTATCTGTAGACTTTTCATAAGTAGTCTTTATTTTGTTCAGGTAAGTTTCTCCTATACCTATTTTGTTGAAAGTTTTTATTACAAATGGGTGTTGAATTACTTCAAATGCTCTTTGTGTATCTACTGAGATGGTCATGTGGTTTTACCATTTATTTTCCTAGTATAGTATATCACATTGATTCATTTGCATATGTTAAATTAACTTGTATCATGTGGATAAATTCCACTTGGTCATGGTGTATAAGTTATTTTTTTCATTTTTATTGAATGTATTGGGTTGATACTGGTTAACAAAGCTATACAGGTTTCAGGTACACTATTCCACAAAACATCAATTATACACTGTGTTCTGTGTTCACCACCCTGTTAAGTCTCCTTTCCTTCATACCCTCCTCCAGCTCCTTCTATCCCTCCCAACCCCCTGGCAACCACTACACTGTTGTTTCTGTCCATGAGGTTTTTTTCCCTTTTTTATACTTTTTTAAAAAATCCCTCTGACCCCACCGAGCCCATCAACATGCCCACCTTGATAGCTGGCAACCTGTTTTCAATCTATAAGTCTGTTTCTATTTCTATGTATCTGTCTCTATTTCGTTTGTTAGTTCATTTTGTTTATTATCATCATTATTTACAATAGCCAAGGTTTGGAAGTAACACAAGTGTTCATCAGTAGATGCATGGATAAAAATCTGTGTACATTTACAAAATGGAATACTAATCAGCTTTTAAAAAAGAAGGAAATCTTGACTTTTGTGACAGCATAGATGGGTGTGGAGACTATTATCCTAAGTAAAATGAGTCAGTCAAAGAAAGACAGGTATCATGATGTCTAAGTTTTTGATGTGCAGCTGAATTTTGTTTGCTGGTTTTGTTGAAGATATTTGCATCAATATTCTCCAGAGAGATTGGCCTAAAAATTTACTTTCTTGTGTGTTTTCTGTTTGCTTTCATATCAAAGTGATACTGCACTTATAAAATAAATTTGAAATTTATAAAATAGCTTTCAAATTTTTTTCATTTTCAAAGAAGAATCATTATCAATTTTCCTTTGGCTGTAGTAGAATTTCATAAATAATGCCACTTGCCCTGGGCTTTTCATTTTTGGGAAATTTATGATTATCAGATCAATCTCCTTGATTGTCATTGGTACCTTCAATCTTTTTGTAGCTCCTTAATTTCACTTGGATAGGATGTATGTTTCTAGAAATTTATACATTTCTTCTAGATTATCCAATTTTTTACCTTGTAACTGTTCATAAAAGTCATTATAATCTTATTCTGAGCCATTCATTGTAATTTCTCCTTTTCCATTTTTGACTTTGTTTCTCTGCATCTTTTTTTTCCCTTAATTTAGCAAAGGGTTTGTAGATTTTTTTTATTTTTTCAAAAAATGACCTTTTAGCTTTTTAAATTATTTTCTGTTCTTTATTTTATTTATTTAATTACTTTTCCTCTAACTTGGGTATTTTCTTTTCGTTTGTTTTTCCTTTCCTAACTCTTAGAGACATAAAGTTGAGTTGTTTAAGATTTTTCTCTTTTTAATGTGTTCATTGTTATAATCTGCCCTCTTAGTACTGCTTTTACTGTGTCCTATAAGTTTCTGTATGTTATATTCTTGTTTTTAATTGACTTGATATGTTTTCAAATTACTTTTGATTTTTCTTTTGATCCAATGATTATTCAAGAGTGTGTTTTTTAGTTTCCTTATAATTTCTCCATTTTCTTAAGGTTAGTGAATTCTAGATTCATTGCACTGCAGTGTAAAAACAATATTTGGGATAATGTCAATCTTTTTAAATTGGTAAAAAAAATTGAGTTGTGACCTAACATATTATCTATCTTGGAAAGTATTTATTATACACTTGAAAAAAATGTGTACTCTTTTACTGTGGTGTGGAGGATTATAGTATGTCACATTCATTTGGTCTACTGTGTTATTCAAGGCCACTCTGTCTTTTTTTATTTTCTGCCTTAATGCTATATCCATAATTGAAAGTGGGGTATTGATTTTGCCATTTATTATTGTATTGCTATTAATTTATTTCTTCAGAACTGTCAACATTGTCTTCATTTAGGTGCTCTGATATTAGATGGTACATAAGTATTTATAAGTGTTATATATTCTGGGAAATTGACCCTTTTATGATTGTATAATAAACTTTTAATTTTAAAACATGGACAAATACTAAGCTGATCGACATAAATATAGCTAACATTGGTTTCTTTTGGTTAATATCTACATAAAATACTTTTCTATCCTTTTAATTTCAGCCTATGTGTGTCCTTAAATATAAAGTGAACCTCTCTTAGTACTCGCTTCAACAGCCCATATACTGAAATTGGTATGATACAGAGAAAATTAGCATGTCCTCGGTGTAAGAATGACACTCAAATTCATGAAGCAGTCCATATTTTACCTAGTTGAAGAAATACTGACTGAAAACTTCTCTGACCACATGAAGAAAAAATACATACAAGTCCAGGAAGTGGAGAGAATCCCTAACAACATGAACCCTTAGGGGCCCACACATAGCCACAATATAATTAAATTGTCAATTTTAAAGACAAAGAGAATCTTAAAAGAAGAAAGAGAAAAGCAGTTAGTTACCTGCAAGGGATTTTCCTCATAGGACTGTCAGCTCATTTCTCAACAGAAATATTCCAGGCCAGAAAGGATTGGCATGAAATATTCTAAAAGATTAAAAACACACACACACAAACACACAAAAACAAAACAAAGCAAAAAAACAAGGATCTACAATCAAGACTACTTTACCAAGCAAGGCTATCAATTAAAATCGAATAAGTATTAAAAAGTTTCCCAGACAAGAAAAAGCTGAAGGAGTTCATTACCACAAAATCAATATTACAAAGGAAAAAAATAAAGGGCATTCTTTAAAAAGAGGAAAGATAATAAAAAGAGAAATATAGTTATAAAGAATAAAATGGCAATAAATATGCAACTATCAAAAATTAATTTAAATGTAAATGACATAAATGCTCCAGTCAAGAGACGTAAGGTAGAAGAATGGACAAGTAAATAAGACCCATATATATGCTGTCTACAAGAGATCCATCTCACAAAAAAAGACACACAGATGAAAACTATACAGATAGAATATGATATTTCATGCAAATCAGATTAAAAAAAAGCTTAGGTAGCAATACTTACATGACACAAAATAGAATTTAAAACAAAGGCTATAGTAAGTAACAAAAAAGAACAGTGCATAATGATAAAAAGAGCAACCCAATATAAGGATATAACCATTGTAATTATTTATGTACCTAACACCAGAACACCTAAATATGTCAAGCAAATTTGGATGAAAATAAAAGTAGTGACTGACAATAATACAGTCAGAAGAGGGGATTTTAACACCCATTGATATCAATGGGTAGATTTTCTTCTTTTTTTATTGTTTATTCTATTATAGTTGTTCCAATTTCTTTTTTTCCCCTTTTGCCCCCTCCACCCAATGTACCCCTCTTGCCCACAGTCAATCCTTTCTCCAGTGTCAATGCCCATGGGTCATTCATACATGTTCCTTGACTAGTCCCTTCCCAGTCCTTTCATCATTCTCCCCTCACCCCTCTCCTCCTATAGCTATTAGTCTGTTCCATGTTTCTATGTCACTGGTTCTATTTTTCTCATTAGTTTATTAGGTTCATTAGATTCCAGTTATAACTGAAGTCATATGGTATTTGTCCTTTGCTGACTGCCTTATTTCATTTAGCATAATATTCTCCAGTTCCATCCATGCTATAGCAAAATGTAGGATATCCTTCTTTATTTCCCATTGTATAAATGTACCCATTTATAAATTCCCATTGTATAAATGTACCACAGTTTTTTAATCCACTCTTCTAGTGATAGGCACCTGGGCTGTTTCCAACACTTACCTATTGTACATAACACTGCTGTGAACATAGAGGTTCATAAGCTCTTTCGAATTGGTGTTTCAGGATTCTTACAGTATATTCCCAGTACTGGAATCATAGGATCATAAGGCAGTCCTATTTTTAATTTCTTGAGGAAATTCCATACTGTTTTCCACAGTGGCTGCATCAGTTTGCATTCCCACCAACAGTGCACTGGGGTTTCCTTTTCTCCACATCCTTGCCATCACTTGTTGTTTGTTAATGTATTAATTATAGTGATTCTGACAAGTGTTTCATTGTGGTTTTACTTTGCATCTCTCTGATGGCTAATGATGCTGAGCATTTTTTCTTATGTCTATGGGCCATCGATATGCCCTCTTTACTGAAGTGTCCATTCAGGTCCTTTGCCCATCCCGTTATTGGGTTGTTTGTCTTCCTGGTCTTGAGTTGTATTAGTTCTTTATATATTTTAGAGATTAAAACCTTGTCGTATATATCATTGGCAAATATATTTTCCCATGTAGTCAGTTGCCTTTTCATTTTGATGATGGTTTCTGTAGCCATATAGAAACTTTTAAATTTGATGTAGTCCCATTTGTTTATTTTTTTCTTTATTTCTCTTGGCCTTAGAGAGATATTGGCAAAAATTTTGCTAAGTGGGATGCCTGAAATTTAACTGCCTATGTTTTCCTCTAGGACTATTATGGTATCACTACTTATATTTAGTGTTTTATCTATTTTAAGTTTATCCTGGTGTGTGGTATAAGTTGGTGGTTGTTTCCCTTTTTAGTGTGTACCAGTCCAGTCCTCCCAACACTATTTATTTAAGAGACTGTTTTTATTCTATTGTATGCCTGTGCCCATTTGTCAAATATTAATTGACCAAAGAGACTTGGGTTTATTTCTGGGCTCTCTGTTCTGTTCTATAAATCCATGTGTCTGTTCTTTTGCCAGTACCAGACTATTTTGATTACAGTGGCCTTGTAGTATATTTTAATACCAAGTACTGTGATCCCTCCAACTTTGTTCTTCTTTTTTAAGATTGATGAGGTTCTTTGGGGTCTTTTTTAGCTCCATATAAATTTTTGGAATATTTGTTCTAGATATGTGAAATATATCATTGGTATTTTATAGGAATTACATTGAATCTACAGATTGCTTTGTGTAGTATGCACATTTTAATGATGTTAGTTCTTTCAATCCATGAACATGATGTATGCTTCCATTTATTTGTATTTTCCACAACTTCTTTCTTCAGTGTTTTATAGTTTCCAGAACAGGTATTTTACCTTTTTGGTTAAATTTATTCCTAAGTACTTAATTTATCTAATGGATAGATTTTTCCAGACAGAAAATCAACAAGGAAACATGGTCTTAAATAACACACTAGATCAGATATAAGTAATTGATGTCTTGAGAACATTTCACTCCAAAACAGCAGAACATACACTATTTTCATCTAAACAAGGAACATTTTTAGTATATACCACATGTTAGACCAGAAAACAAGTCTCAATGAATGTAAATAGACTGAAATTATATCAAGTCTCAGACCCTAATGGTATAAAATTAGAAATCAATCACAAGGAAAAAAAACATGCAAAGATATTAAGACAAAATAACACTTCTCCAAGAGGAGGACATACACAGGGCCCAGAGACACATGAACAGATTCTCAGCATCACTAGCCATCAGAGAGATGCAAATTAAAACTACAATGAGATGTTACTTCATACCAGCCACTATGGTCATCACAGACAAATCAACAAACAACAAGTGCTGGTGAGGATGTGGAGAAAAGGGAACCCTAGTACACTGTTGGTGGGAATGCAAACTGGTGCAGCCACTGTGGAAAACAGTGTGGAATTTCCTCAAAAATCTAAAAATGAATCTGCCTTTTGACCTAGCAATTCCACTGCTGCTATTATACCCTAAGAATACTGAAACACCAATTCAAAAGAATCTATGCACCCCAATGTTCATAGCAGCACAATTTACAATGGCCAAGTGTTAGAAATAACCTAAGTGCCCAACAGTAAATGAGTGGATCAAAAATCTATGGCACATTTACACAATGGAATACTACACAGCAGAAAGAAAGAAAGAGCTATTTCCCTTTGTGACAGCATTGATGGAACTGGAAAGCATTATGCTCAGTGAACTAAGCCAGATGGTAAAATACAGATACTATATGAACTCACCAATAAGTGGAACCTAATCAACAAAATAAACAAGTAAGCAAAATGTAACCAGCAACACTGAAATAAAAAACAAATTGACAATAACCAGAGGGGAGGAGGGAGGTGGATGACAGGGGAAAAGGAGGGGAAGGATCATCAGGGAACATGCATAAAGGACCCATCAACAAAGACAAATGGGGGGAGGATTGAGGGTGGGAGGTGGGGAGGGCTGGGGCTGGGGAAAGTGGTTGTGGGATAATGTTGATGTGGGGATGATGGGATGGGATAGACGGCAGAGGGGATAAAGTGGAGAAATAAAATGAGACAACTGTAATAACATAGTGAATAAAACATGCCAAAAATATACAATAAAATGATCATACAACTTGGTTAGATGTGATTTATTCATGAGATGCAAGTTTGGTACAATATCCACAAATCAATGAATGAGATAAACCATGTAAAAATTGAAAGATAAAAATCAGATAATCATATCAATAGATGTGTGAAAAAGCTTTAATAGAACCCAGCACCCATTTCTAAAAATGTTCTGCACATCTAAGAGAAATTATCAACAAAATGAAAAGGGAACCCACTGTATGGGTGAATGTATTTGCCAATGATATACCTGATAAGGGATTAATTTCCAAAATGTATAAAGAACTTATACCCCTCAACACCAAGAGCACAAATCCAATTAAAATATGGGCAAAGGACCTGAACTGATACTTCTTTAGAGAAGACATACATACAGATGACCAATAGACACATGAAAAGGTGCTCCATGTCTCTATCATCAGAGAGATGCAAATTAAAACTACAATGAGATATCACTTCACATCTGCCAGATTGGCTACCATCAATAAATAACAAATAATAAGTGCTGGCAAGGATGTGGAGGAAACAGTGTAGTACACTGTTGGTGGGAATGCAGACTTGTACAGCCAATATGGAAAATATATGAAGTGTCCTCAAAAAATTTAAAAATAGATTTCCATTTGACTCATGTGACCTCACTTCTGGTAATATACCCTAAGAATCCCAAAACACCAATTCAAAAATATATGCACCCCTGCAATCATAGCAGCATTATCTAAAATAACCAAGATCTGGAAACAGCCCAAGTGCCCATCAGTAGATAAAAGGATAAAAAAAAACTGTGGTACCAATGGAGTACTACCTGGTAGTAAAAAATAAGAAACTCTTACTTTTTTGACAGCATGAATAGGCCTGGAGATTACTATGATATGTGAAATAAGCCAGTTGGTGAAAGACAAATATCATATGGTCTCATTTATATATGGAATATAATGAGCAAAGTAAACTAATGAACAAAATAGAAAGAGGCACTGATACATGGACAGACTAACAGGTGTCAGAGGGGAGGGGGAAGCAGAGACTGGATGAAAGAAGGTGAAGGGATTAGCCAAAGAACATATAGGTATGGCCCATAGACATGGAAAATGGTATGATGATGGCCTGACGAAGAAGTAGGAGATGGGTGGAAGTGGGCAAAGGGGGGAAAAGTGGGGACAACAGTAATGGCATAAAAATAAAAAAGTAAAGAAAAAACCAACATCCATTTGTGATAAAACTATAAAACTCTCAGTAAAGTGAGAGTGGAAGGAACATATCTCAGCTCAATAAATGCTGTATATGACAATCCCATAGCAGTATTGTACTCAATGGGAAAAAAATGCTACAAGCATTTCTCTTAAGATCGGAAACAAGACGCGATTGTCCACTTTCACCTCTCTCATTCTACACACTACTTGAAGCACTAGGCACAGCAATTAAGCAAGAAGGGGAAGTAAAAGGAATCCAAACTCAAAAGATGTAAAACTCTCATTATTTGCAGGTGACATGATGTGATATACAGAGAACCCTAAAGATTCCACCAAAAAAAACACTGTAACAAATACATAAGTTCAGTAAAGTAGCAGGATAAAAAATAAATATCCTCATTTAGGTTGCATTTTCATAGACCAATGATGACCTATCAGAAAGGAAAACTAAGTAAACAATCTCATTTATAATTGCATCAGAAAATAAAATACCATGGAATAAATTTAATCAAGGATACATTTAATCAAGAATTTAAGCAAGAATTTATGTGCTTTTACTCAGAAAATTATAAGACACTGGAGAAAGTAACTGAAGAAGATAAAAATAAGAGCTAGCATATGCCATGTTCATGATTAGGAAATTTAATATTGTTAAAACATCCATACTATGAAAGCTAACAATAGATTTAACACATTTCATATCTAAATAACAGTGTCATATTTCATAGAACTAGAATATTCCATAAGTTTATATGGAACTACAAAGGACTCCAAATAGCCACAGCAATCTTGAAAAATAATAACAAAGTTGGAGAAAGCATGCTACCTGATAATAAACTATGCTACAAGGCAAAAACAAAACAAAACAAAACAAAAACAGCAAGGTAGTGGCATAAAAACACATATTGATCAATGGAACAGAATAGAGAGCCCAGTAATTAAACCCACACCTATACAGTTAATTAATACTTGATGAAGCATGCAAGAACATACATGTGGTAAAGACAGTCTTTTCAATAAGTGGTGTTGGGAAAATTGGACAGACACATGCAAAAGAAATAAAACTAGACTACCTTCTTATATCATTCACAAGAATAAACTCAAAATAAAGACTTAAATGTAAGACTTGAAGCCTAAAAATACTAGACAAAATATAGGCAGTAAAATGTCAGACGCTTGTTAATATTTTTCCTGATACATCTTATAGGTCAAAAGAAACAACCAAAAAAAAAAAAATTCAAGAAAGAAATGGGACTACATTGAAATAAAAAGCTTTTGTTCAGCAAAAGAACCATCAACAAAAGGTAAACAATTCTCTTACTGGTAGAATATAATGGACAATGATACACCGGATGAAGGGTTAATTTCCAACATTCATAAAGAGCTCAAATAATTCAATGCACACACACACTCAACAATCAAATAAAAATGGGCAAAGGATCTGAATAGACACTTCTCCAAAGAGGACATACAGAGGGCCAATAGGCATATTAAAGAATGCTCAATGTGACTAATCATAAGAGAAATGCAAATTAAAACCACACTATTACCTCATACCTGTCAGAATGACTATCATCAATAAATCAAAAAATAAAAAGTGTTGGCTTGAATGCAGAGAAATGGGTACTCTCATGCACAATTGGTAAGAATGCAGGTTGGAGCAGCCACTGTGGAAAGCAGTATAGAGGTTTCTCAAAATATTACAAGTACAACTGCCTTATGACCCAGTAATTCCACTTCTGGGTATATGACTAAAGAAACCAAAACTAATTCAAAAGAACATATGCACCTCTATATTCATTGCAGTATTATTTACAATAGCAAAACTGTAAAAGCAGCCCAAGTGCCCATCAGTAGACAAGTATATAAAAAGTAGTGGTTCATATATGCAATGGAATATTAATCAACCATTAAAAAAAGCCATGAAATCTTACCATTTGTAACAGTAAGCATGGATATAGAGGCTATTGTAAGTGAATTAGGTCAGTCAGAGAAAGACAAATACCATATGATTTCACTTACATGTGGAATCCAAAGAACAATATAAATGAACAAACGAAATAGAAAAAGACTCATAGATACACAGAATAGACTGATGGTTGCAACAGGTGAGTCGTTGGGGGACTGGCTAAAAAAAAATAAAGGTTTTGAAAAGTACTGCTTAGTAGTTACAAAATAGTCACAGGGATGTAAAGTACAGCATTAGAAATATAGTCAATAACATCATAATAACTATATATGGTGCTAGGTGAGTATTCAAAATATCAGGGAGAACATTTTATAAAGTATATGGCTGTCTAGCCACTATGCTGTACCCCTAAAACTGATACAAAATAATATTGAATGTAAAGCGTAATTGTAAAAATTAAGAAAATTAAGTAATTATAATAATTATTAATATGATTGAGAGTGCTAATAAAAATAAAGTGAGTGTCTTCTAGACACATTATTGGGTCTTTTATAAAAATTCATTTGGCTGCCTTGTTTTAGAGGGATTTCTAACCATTTATATTTAAATTTATTATTGGTAGTTGAGGACATCACTTCCATGTTACATATAGAATTCTGTCTATTTTCTGTTGGTTATTTCCCCTCTGCCTCTCTTGCTGTCCTGGTGTCTTCCTCTGCTATGGATAATATTTGGTGATTAGTTGCATTGATCCTTTTCTTTTCATCTGTTGAATATCCATAGTATTTTTTTTTGTAGTTCCTATAAAGCTTGCATAAAATGCCTCACATTTAAAATCATCTGTTATAAGTTGATAACAACTTCACTTCAGTTTCACAAAACCTCTTAACTTTTACTCCTTCCCCGCACACACATTTTTTCCTGTAGTCAGTCAGAATTTACTTCTTTTTATATTTTATCCATTAACTAACTTGTGATTATACTTAGTCTATCTTTCTATTTTAATTTTTATATCAGGGTTTGAAATAATATATGCAATGACAATTACAGTATTACATTATTCTGTGTTGACTATATACGTACCTCAATCCTTTGAGATTTATGGTTTTGCATGCTTCCTTGCTGCTGCTTAGCTAGTTTTTATCCTGATTTGAATAAATCCCTCAATCATTTCCTGTAGGGCAGGTTTATTTGATAATCAACCCCCTTGGTCTGGTTGTCTGGAAAACACTCTATCTCTATTTTTAAAGGATGATTTTGTCAGGTATGCAACTTTGGGATGATAGGGTTTTTTGTTGTTGTTTGTTTTTCCCTCAGGAGTTTGAATATATCATGCCACTATTCCCATTCTGCAGTTTCTGCTATGTAAACTGCCAATAATCAATTGAGCTTCTCTTATTTGTCACAAGTCGCTTTTTCTTGCTACTTTCAAAATTTGTTTGTCATTGACTTTTGACTAATGGGTTACAATGTTTTTTGATGTACTTTTATTTAGGTTGATCTTTTTCAGGGACTTTTAAAGTTTATGAAACTGGATATTGACATTCTTCCCTAAATTTGGGATCAATGACTGCATAAACACAAAATTAAATATTAACAAATCAAACCAACTATCTATTTAAGCATAAAAAGGATGGCAGCATTGTGCCACCACTCAATAAAACAAATGTCAGGGATGCAAGAGGGATAATGTTAATTTCTGACACAGTGAAATTAATGGAGAAAAGGTATTTGCAACCTTTCAATGGTTATACAAGGAAAGTAGCTTAATGTGATTGAAGATATATACAAACCCACAGAAAAAAACTTTTTATTTAATTATAGTATGTTTCTAGTACAAGACAAGAATTTCTGCTTTGCTGTTTCTCTCAACTTTAATTTGGGAGTTCAAATTGACATATTAATATGACAAAAGTGACTGAAAGGCCAATGTTATTTAACAAGGAACATTATATATATATATATAAATAAGTAATCAAAGTGTCATTTTATTGCTTATGGAAATTAACACACACACATATATATACACATGATCAAAGTAGAAAAATAACATTGTTTGGAAAGGATAAATATTAACTTGAGTACAATACTAATTTTTTAGGTTGGAGATGGAAAATGGAATCTGTAATAGTATTAAAGAAATTTTCAGTAATGCCTGTAATATTGTAATTTCTAAAATAATAAGTTTAATATTAATATTTGTCCAGTATGGGAAATAGGTGTGTAGATGGTATATATTTCCAAATTTGAAAACTCTGGCATGTATGTGTATGTGTTTAAACAAAGAAAGAGGACAAGAAAATTGAGTTCAGCACCTGTTCAGGGTTTGACTAATAGAAGGCATGCTTCACGCAATGTCCAAATGGTGGACACTACATGTTTTACACAATTTTTTTTGGTGAAATACACATATGAATTGTGATTTCAATGTAAGCTATTTGAAGTATGTGTCTTTATCCCCCACCACATAGAGTTAGTTAATAGCCAGATTTTATGTCTTCATTTTACTGTTATTGTTTAATTAGCCTAGGACACTATTCCTATTTGAGTTTTTGTTTCTAAACATATAGGCCACCCTCAAAATTGTATTTAAAATAAAGTTCATAGATTTTTATTAATGTGTCAGTAAAACTGAGGAAGGAGCCTATAAACCTTATTCAACATTATTACACAGAGTGAAAAAGAGATTACAACAATTGTTTCCCAGATGGCGTTGGTCATTATTATATCCTGCAGGCCCAAGCAAATATAGGGACCTGCACAAATAATACCCTTTTTTTATTACGAAATCCTAAGCATGTAATTCTGTGATATAATAACATCACACTAAAGCATACCATATGACATTTTAGGTGAAATATTCAAATTAAAGCTATAAATTATTGCACCCATATTATTACCCTACCAACCACACGTAAGCAGGCCTTAGTTCTGCCATACCCTGTATTTTACATTGATTTGGTTCATATTTTTTAAAAAAGGATAATGTGAATATGGAAACTAAACAGATTTTGTTTTCTATATATTTTAATGCTTTCAAGTCCATGTACTTATATTTTAAAATCAATACCAATGTTAATCACATAGTTTATTGGAGAATAGAGCATGCCATTAAATCTGATTTTTTTTCATTCTGTTTTGAAACAAAACAAGAATTTGTTTTCTATTAATAGATTTATCAACTCACTTAATTAGATATCACTTTCCATTTTTCTGTAAGAGCCATTTCTGACTTTAATACTTCATGTATTCTTTAGTAATTTGTCCTGTACATTATTAGAAATATTCTTTTTGCAATTAAATTTTTATTGAGAAAAAATTTTGCATGACATTGTGTAGGTTTAAGGTATAAAATTGTTGATTCCATACATTTATATCTTTCAATATGATTATCATTGAAGTATTAACTCAGACCTCTCTTATGTCACATGATTGTTGTTGTTATTATTATAACTTTAGTGGTGAGTTCAGTTAAGGTTTAGTGCCTTAGTAACTTTGAAGTCTACAATACAGTCTCATGCCTATTATCACTATGCAGAGCACTAGATCTTCATTAAATCTTTTTTTAAAATTTGTTTATCATTGTTCAATTAGAGTTGTTCCCATTACCCGCCCCCCATTTCTCTCTTCTGCCCTACCCATCCCCACTGTTGTCCTTGCCCATGGGTCCTTTATATATGTTCCTTCACTGACCCTTCCCCTTTTTTCCCCCATTATCTCCCTCCCTGCACCCCCTGGTTACTGTCAGTTTGTTCTTTATACAATCTCTCTGGTTCTATTTTGCTTGCTTATTTGTTTTGTTGTTTAGGTCCACTGATAGGTGAGATCCTATGGTATTTGTCTTTCACTGCCTGGCTTATTTCACTTAGCATAATACTCTTTAGTTCCATCACTGCTGTTGCAAAGGGTAAGAGTTCCTTCTTTGTTTCTACTGTGTAGTATTCCACTGTGTTATTGTACCACAATTCTCCTGATCTACTCATTTAGTGATGGGCACTTAACTGTTTCATGTATTTGGCTATTGTAAGTAACACTGCTATGAATATTGGGGAGCATAGGTTCTTTTGAATAGGTGTTTCAGGATTCTCAGGGTATAATCCAGCAGTGGAATTGCGGGGTCAAAAGGCAGTTCCAGTTTTAGTTTTCTTTAGGAAATTCCATACTGTTTTGCATAGTGGCTGTACTAGTCTGCATTCCCACCAACAGTGTAATAGGGTTCCTTTTCTCCACAACCTCACCAACACTTGTTCGTTGATTTGTTTGATGGCCATTCTTACTGGTGTGAAGTGGTATCTCATTGTGGTTTTAATTTGCATCTCTCTGGTGGCTAGGGATACTGAGCATTCTTTCATGTGTCTCTGGGCCCTCTGTTTGCCCTACTTGGAGAAGTGTCTGTTCAGGTCCTTTGCCCATTTTTTAATTGGACTGTTTGTCTTCCTGGTGTGGAGTTGTGTGTGTTCTTTATATATTTTGGAGATCAAATCCTTGTCTGAGGTATCATCAGGAAATATATTTTCCGATATGACTGGTTCCCTTTTCATTTTACTGATACTGTCTTTAGCCATGCAGAAGATTTTTAATTTAATGTAGTCCTATTTATTTACTCGTTCCTTCATATCTCTTGCTGTAAACAATGTATTGGTGAAAATATTGCTGTGTGGAATTTCTGAAATTTTCCTGCCTGTGTTCTCCTCTAGGACTTTCATGGTGTCTCAACTTACATTTAAGTCTTTTATCCATCTTGAGTTATATTTGTGTATGGTGTAAGTTGGTGTTTGAGTTCAATTTTTTTTTAATGTAGCTGTCCAGATCTCCCAGCATCATTTGTTGAAGAGGCTATTTTTACTCCATTGTATATTTCTGCCCACTTTTTGAATATTAATTGACCATGGAGACATGGGTTTCTTTCTGGCCTCTCTATTCTGTTCCACTGATCTATGTGTCTGTTTTTATGCCAGTACCAGATTGTTTTGATTACAGTGACCTTATAATATGGTTTGATATCAGGTATTATGATCCCTCCTGCTTTGTTCTTTCTCAATATTGCTGAGGTTATTCTGGGTCATTTATGGTTCCATATAAATTTTTGAAATATTTGTTCTATATCTGAAATATGTCATTGGTATTTTAATATGTATTGCCTTGAATCTAGTAATTATTTTGTGTAGTGTGGACATTTTTATGTTAATTCTTCCAATCCATGAACATGGTATATGTATCCATTTAATTGTGTCTTCCTTAATTTCCTCATTCAGAGTTCTGTAGTTTTCTGACTACAGGTCTTTTACCTCCTTAGTTAGGTTTTACCAACCTCAAGAAAAAAATAAAAAACAGTCAAGTCATGGAGACTGAATAACATGTTATTAGATAATGAATGGGTTAATAATGAGATCAAGGAAGAAATCAAAAAGTTTCTGGAAACAAATGAAAAAAATGAATACACAACAGCCTAAAACCTATGGGACACAGCAAAGGTAATCCTGAGAGGAAAATTTATAGCAATGCAGACCTACCTAAAAATATAGAAAAATTTCCAATAAACAACCTTACCCTACATCTACAAGAACTGGAGGAACAACAGCAAATAAAGCCCAGAGCAAGGAGAAGGAAGGAAGGAAGTTCAGAGCAGAATTAAGTGACAGAGACTAAAAGAACAATCCAAAGAATCAATAAATCTAGGAGCTGGTTCTTTGAAAAGATAAACAAAATTGATAAGTCTTTAACCAGAGTCATCATGAGAAGAAGAGGACCCAAATAAGTAAAATCAGAAATGAAAGAGGCAAAATACAAACGATACCACAGAAATACAAAGGATTGTGAGTAATTACTATGAACAACTATATGCCAAGAATTTGGACAACCTTTGTGAAGTGGACAGATTTCTAGAAACATATAATCCTTTAAAGCTGAATTAAGAAGAAACAGAAAGCCTGAACACACCAATAACAGCTAGTGATATTGCAGCAATAATAAAAAAACACAAAAGCCCTGGACTAGACGGTTTCCCAGGAGAATTTAACAAAACCTTTAAGGAAGTGGTAACCCTTGTGTTTCTCAAACTATTTCATTAAATCTTTTTACTCCATGGTTTTCTGTCGTATAATAAATTTAGACTTTAATGTTATAAACAACTTTTTAAATATGTTTTAGAAGTCATATTTTGAATATAATGATCCTGTCTTTAACATTCCATAATATTTTGTAAGTCAAACTCAATGCTTAACAATAATTCATGTTTTTGGATAATGTATTTATTCATTACTTAAGTGCAGTCATGAAATTTACCTGTAAAACTTCTTTCCTTCACCTTAAATAAAACAATAATTTTATCAGTGATGTTTATGAAATAAAAGAATTCACATAAATCTTTAAAATTATATCCTCAGTTACATAGTCTGTTCATTAGTTTCACTGTCTTCATACTTTTTCCATGTTTGATCTTTAATTATTTTTATTAATATGATAAGTAATTTTATACTCACAATTTTCTTTTATATTTAATATTCAAATTGTTATTAGAATTAGCTATTTGTAGCTAGGGCAACTTTATACCTTATTAAGTTATATAATTTTTAAAATTCTCATGACAAGTTTTACATGGACTAATGGTTGTTAAAGGCTTTTTAAAAATATAATAAAATTTATATTAGTTCATTTAATGATAAAATATAATTTTTTCAGTGTGTTAATGATAAAGCTGTGGAGGAATACAGACTTAGAGAAATGAGAAGATCCCAAAATGTTTACTCAAGGGGAAATATGATCTGATTGGTATTTTCATGTATTCTCCTGATGACTTCTCAAAATAATAATTTTATTAATAATCATTTTGTTTAAAATATATATATTTTTTCTTTTTTTGGTAGTTTGTTCTGTCAACAGAAAAATGCCTTTTAGGATAAGCTATTTTGAAATATGTAATTTACTTTTTAAATATTTTGTTTTTATTTTATTCATTTCTAGCTTATTTTTACTGTAGTAAATAACATTCTCTGTATAATTTTAATATTTTGAAGTCTGTTGATATTGGTTCTAAAGCCCTATGTATGGCTTATTTGGACATAATTTTAGGTGCGTTTGAAATTAATTTCTATCATTCAGTTGTTTCAATATTCTACACCAGAAAATTAGGATACTATTGAGAACTGTTGATAACAGTTAGTTGTAGCATAGAACACACACAGGGAACAGCAGAAGCTCACAATATTGGTTCTAATCATGCTACTGGCCTTGAAAAAAATTAATTAATGTTAGAAATATAAAACTTTATGTACTTTTTAAAAATAACTTTTTAAATATATAGTTTAGTTTTCTTAGTCAGGTATCTATTATTTTGAAATGTCCTCATTCCCTTGAAGATGAATTTTACATAATTAACTGTTAATTTTAGCAAACAATTACTACATAAGACATATTCAATCTTGCTTATCTTATATAGGTTCTTTGTTATATACTTCATCTCTGTCTCATGTGGGTCCTCTTCACTATTTTTAGTCTTTGCATATTATCACAGTCATCTCATGATAACATCCATGTGGCTTCTGCAATTTGATGAGTTATACTAGCATGTACAGATTTAAGTGAAACAATTTACTCTGTGCTAATTGTAGTATGATCGCAATAGACAATATCTTTTTTTTAATATTAAATGCAAGTAACTGATGAGATTTTTCCCAAAGAAATAGGAAGAAGCAAAAACTATTATTTATATCTTTCACAGACATTAAAAAAGAACTAAGCTGTAAACAAACTAAATTTTTGTTTTAACACACTAATAGAGTATATAAAATATTGTGCTAGCTCCTACTATCAAATGTCTTGGTGAGTTTAGCATAACTGAGTGGTATTTCGATATGTTGTATTTTATAATTAGAGTTTCTTTTATTCATTGAAACAGTCACCATTGAAAGCCTCATGTGATGGTAAAAATACACTCATTTACTTAGGTATTTATTTAGTACTCAGTATATACAAAGCATTATAACAAACACAGAATCATTAGCAGTTTTCCTGACTTTTAACCAGAGAAAAGATATTATATGCAAATACAATGTTAATTACTCTGCTCAATGAGTTAAAAAAGAAAAAGTCAGTAATGACTTCTTTAATTTTTTATTAGTTACCCAATACCATGCTATGAAGTATCACCAAACGTAGCATCGTAAAACAACAAACATTTATTATTCCCTAGTTTGTTTACATGTAAAGTTCAACAGCAACTTAGATTAATTTTTCTGGCTCAGGGTGTCTTACAGTTTGCAACAAAGTAATTGACCAAGGCTGCAGTTATCTGAAAGTTTGAATAGAGCTGAAGTAGCCCTGCCCAGGATTCTTACTGACATGGTTTTGGCTCCGTGTCTCAGTTCCTTATTCATTATGATCAGAAAGCTTCAATTCCTCATCAAGTGGTCTCTTCCTAAGGATGTTTGGGCTTCCTTTTAACAAGGAAGCTGGTTTTCCCCTGAGTGAGTATTTTATAATAGAAATATCTCTGAAAACTTATCTCTCAATACTTAGTCTTAGAAGTCATATCATCATTTCTGACATAATTTATTGCTCACAGAAACCAACCCTGACACACAAGGAAGAGGGAATAAAGCAAGAGCATGAAAATCAGGAAGTAGAATCATTGAGAGCCATCTTCATGCCTGTCTTCTATAGAGTTAAACATTCTTACATACAAATATGACTTTCAACAACCTAAACCAAATAATTCCACGACTTTCCACAGGTAAATGATAAAATCTAAATTATTTTACAAAATATAGAAGGCCATTGATTTAGGACCTTTTATTGGGTCTATCTTTTGCCCCACCGATGATAACACAAGTCTCTATCGCCTCTCTAGTTTCTTGCACATGATAATGATGATGGTGATGATAATAATGATGTTACATTTTTTCATACAACTTAATTATGGTATTTTTGTCTTAGAATCTGATGTAATTACTTTATCTACATTAACTGATTTAGTCTTCAAAATACCTTTATGAGTTAGTACTATTATTAAAGTTGAAGGGGGAAAAAAAATACTGCTTCATGTAACCAGTAAGTATTAGAGGCAAATTAAGAATGTTAAATTAATTAACATTTATAATTTATATTTAACATTTAAATAAGTTATATTTAGTTGCTTGCAGTTTTACTCAACTAATTATAATGATCATATTATGTCAATTATTCTCTGTCCTACTCACAATACATTCATTATTTTGGGAATGATCATTGAGCTTCTCTGCACTTGAAACTTTCTAACAATTTGGAAACTTCTATTCACTGATCTATCAAAGTTTAGCTTAAACATTTTTTCTGTTATGCCCAAATGCACACATATGTTCTCTTTATATTACATATCTCTGTATTTTGTGCCTATCCAATTTAATGACTGGATTTTTTTTTTAACTTATAAGCTTTGCTACAAAATTGTTTTTGAAAGAAGTGATTGAGCCGGTTTTATCATATTGGTAGCACATGAAAGGGTTGAGATATAAAACTGTGGTATATGCACAGAAAATGAAGGTATTTGAAATGATCATACTAATAACAGCTAACATGTTTTGAATGCTTAGATGTAAAAGGCATAGTTTCAAGCAATTTTAAATATATCATGATTTTCTTTCTAATTCTATATAATCTATAACGTTATTGTCTCTATTTTATACATGACAAAATGAGACATACACCTAATAGTAGGTGGAAAAAGATCTAAAACCAGAACTGTAATTCAAAATCTATGCACTTAGATCAGTTATTTGATAACTTTTATTAGGATTTTGACCTAGATTTCATTCAATAGATCATAAGAGGCCAGGGAAGACATTTTAATATGGAGATGAATATTCTAATAATATCATATAAAAATTATTATTTTTGTTGTGGATAATTAACTGAGTTACAGACAGTCTGGAGACAAGGAGAGAATGAAGTTTATAAATCATAAACATCTCATAATATTATATTATAGGGAAAACCATTTAAATCCTATGCTTTTCAATGGACTTATACTGTACATTTTTATGAATCATGAAGCACACAAAAGATAAAAAGACTGAATTATAAAATAATAATTTTAGTTCATGTAGTTGAAACCAGTTAAAAAGGTGAGGCTTAGATCTTGCTTGAGGTTGTATGACAATTTCAGTAGCAAAGCCTATGTAAGGAGAACTCAGTTCTAATATAGCACTTTTTTCCTCATTAAAGCCCAGTCAGTCATGAGTAAGGAACTTCTCACTACAGAAAAAGAAGTTTAACTTCCAAACCTATGAAATAATTAAAATAAGTTGGTGTTTGAAATAAATTTCTGGTGAGTAATTAATACCATGTCAATTTTTATATCACTCTTCAGACTGAAAAATAAGTGTCAGTGTGTATTAGATATATACCTTCGAGTGTTTTAAGGTTTTTTGTTTGTTTGTTTGTTTTTAGTTAACACTGGGCTTCTAAAATTTAAAATTCTTTAATATTTATTATTATTGGTGTTACACTTCCCCATGTAGAGAAGAGAATTTTGTTTTTCATTTAAGTGCAAAAAATAATTTCATATACATCATGCTAAAATAGCAAATCAATATCAGATAAGAAACATCTGAGCTGGTTTTATTTTCTAACATATATTATAGTGACACACTTATTACAATAATGAATCTTCTGCATGAAAACTCAAATCTCAAATGTAGACAAAATTAAATTTGATTTCTCTTCTCTCAAGTTGCAGAAAATGAAAGTTATCCGTGACATTTTGAACTCCCATGCTCTCCCTCATTTCTAAGTTATACACTGGTAATACTATAAAATCCTATGCCATAAAAGTAAGCCTTTCGCAAGATTCATGTACTTTGCTAGTGATCTTTTCACCTTTCAGACTCTTTCAAATATGCTTCATATCAATTTTGACAAAAAATCATTACAGGATAAACTTGGTTCATGGGAAGTTAACGGGTAGTCTCTGGTAAGTGTCCCCACACTGTTGACTATTAATACCACCACGGCTTGTTGCAACACTGAAGTCAAAGGTTGAGTCTGAATAGAGATGAAATTCTATTACATAATTTTTATGGAAAATCCAATACCCCTAGCTGGAAGTAATATCTTCTTCATCAAAGTTCTCACAGTAATTTACCTGCCTAGCTTTTATGGTGCTTTCCACTTTCTATCTTGTATTTCTGTCATTCACAAACTTATTTCTACAAAAAAAAAAAAATCTCTTGAGAATAGGATTTTTGTCTTATTTGACTTTACATTTCACTAAGAACACAGCATAACAGACCAAAAATATATAAAAGTCAAATTTTGTTAAATACATAAGTGAGTTAATTTTATTGAAATGAAATTTTGCCATTATAGACCTGCAAAAGATAATTTCAGAGAGTACATTTGGTCTTTTGCTTAAAACAAAATTGTTTTACAAGTTGAATAAGTCAGGGTTCAATAAGAGAAACAGAATCATAGGGGATATGCATTAAAAGATTTATTGCAAGGAATTTATTTATGCAAATGTCAGAGCAGGCAAGGTAAGTTCAGAAGCTGTAGACCAGGACATCCGGAATCACACGCTGGGACCTTCAGACTTCAGCTAGAACTTCTGTCCACAGGTGGAATTTCTTCTCTAGGGAAACCTCAGTTCAGATTTTAGGGCTTTTCTACTCATTTAAACAGGTCCATACAGGTTGTCTCGGATAATCTGCCTTTAAGTCAACAGCCTATGAACTTTAATCACGTCAGCCAAACACCTCCACAGCAAAACCTAGATTAGCCTTTGACTGAGTAACTGAAGATTATAGTTTAGCCAACTTGATGCATAACGAAAGTTGAGAAAGCGATCGTGCCATCCATATCAAATAGTACACATTGATTAAGAAACATAAACCAGTTATTTGACTGAAAAGCATGGACAAAATGTCAAATCACATTTAGAAAAATCCAATAAATCCTCCCCCCAAGATATTGTCCAGGGTTAGCCAAACTCTAAATTAAAGTTCATTTTTCCAGATGAAAAATATGCCTAACGTTTTTACCAGTAACTTCAGGTTGAGGGGTCCATAGGACCACCCTCATTTTGGAGCACCACATTGTAGAGATCTGTTTTTCTCATAAACACATAAGTCAGCAACCTATTTCCCACTTGATTTCCCTATCTGTGATATTCTTGTGAAAGCTCCTAATTATGTCCCGAGACTACCTGGACATGTAAACAGTAAAATTTTACCTGATACCCCAGGGTGTCTACAAGTTTTGTTCTGAGACTTCAGTTACAAATTATCAACCAAGCAATACTGAACATTCCTATTTCTCAGTAAGGAGATATCTTTTGAAATAACTGTTTTTTTCTGAAACTTTGCAAACGGTCTTTCCTAACTATGGACTTATTACTGTCCTGAAACAAGGGTGATTTTTTCACCCTTGGTTAACTTTAAACAGGGTCAAGTGCATACAAATTGTGTAATACATTTCTACTACTAATTGAGTAGTTCATTGTAAATAGAAGAAAATAAGTTCAAATGGAAGTTGAGCAAGAGTGTTATTTCTTTTTCTTCCGTTAATGAAATAGATAGGTCTTACACAATAACCATTGGGCCCTGAAATGATCTACTATTCCAACTGAACTTTGAGATCTAGTCATGTTACTGGACAGGCACAGGCCGGGAGCCTGTCTGCCACAGACCAGCCTGTAGTGTGTTGGGTTCTTTACTTTGTGCAGGAAAGGTTTCACAATACCAGCCTAGGTAATTTTGATAGTATGTTTATTGAGTCTGGGGATGGGAAAACAAAGGGCAGGCTTAGGGTAAAAGAAGTAACAGGAGAGAGCCTAGGCCGTGCTCTGCTTTGGCCCCATAGACAAGGTATAGGAAAGGCATGAGCCAAGGCAAGGCTGCTGTTAGCTCACTGGGGAGTCAGAGAAAAGAGGTCCCTGGAAACAGGATCAGGGGGTAAGCCTGAGTTGAGTTGCTGCTGACTCCTGTTTCCCTGGCTGCAAGTCTCATGGGGACTTTAGAGTTTAAGAGGAAATAAAAAGTTCATGCCCTGGGAAGGGGCATGGATGTGCTCTAGAGATAACCCCAACCTGAGTCTTTGTCCTGAGGGCTTTTTATCTTTTATCTGTGGATGAGAATCTTAGGGTAGGGTTTTGGTAGAATATTCATCAATTTTCCAGGTGTATTTATAATATGCCCATGTGTCAAAATTGCGGGGACAGGGGTGAAGGAATTGGAATATTTTCTGTTCCACTATCTCGTTTTGCTTTCGCCATGAACCTGTCTGGTTTTTAAATGGGGGCTTTGTTATTTTTGCCCCTGACTTCATCTGTCCTTGGGTTTAGCTGCATAAATGACATTAATTGGATCTCCGTTTTTTATCTCCCAGAGGAGAGAGTTTTAAGCTTTGTATTCTTTGTTTAGGGAGGAGAGGTATATAAACCATTCACTCTCAAATGTCCTTGGTTCAAAAATGTAAGTGCTTGTGATGCACCAGCTGGCTGTGAGTTGCTCAAACTGTTTGGAACTTGTTTAATTTTCTTTCCATCCTACTTGCCCAGGAATTTTCGTAGCTTTTTACTATCTTGCCTCAGTCATTCAAACTCAGGCATAAGATGAAAACTATTCAATACTGAAGACTTGGTAAGGCTGATGTACTTAGAAAATGATGGGCCAATGAATAATTATTTTCTATGCTACTTTCTGTGGAAACTATATAAAGAGATATTAAACAATACATTTCTTTGACTTTATTAGGTCTTTTGACAAGACCGAAAAAACCCAGTGCACCACAAATGCTTATCATCTTAGGTGGCAAGTCATAGCGTTTGAAAACCTTTCTAAATATTCTGGTATGATGTTTGCCTAACCTTTCATAATTGACATTTTCCTATTTGAGCCTAGTGGGAAATTATGTTTTCTGCCATTAGACATTGATATACCTAGAATTCATGTTCTTTGTCAATGAAGGAAATGTGTTGTTGGTGACCTGTGTTTGTAAACATAGGCAGCATTAAAAATGCAATCCTGGCAAAACAATGCAACTTTATTGCAGGATTTAGGAGAATAGACAAAAATGTGGGAAATGAGTGGCACTGCTTATGGAATAAAATAAAAATTTTCATCTTAAAAAAGGTATCAATTATATTTACGTGAACTACATAATGTATAATTAAAACTACATTACAAAAGGAAAAAAAATATGTCCATATTAAAATAGTACATCATTAGGGAACACAAGATAATTATAGGACAAAAAAAAAGTCCCAATTTTTAAAGACAAATAAAACTTTTCTGCTTTCTGTTTTGACAGAGCCAATTTGAAGATCTTTTGTCCTGCTTAACTCTAGCCAATAGGATTTAAGCCCTGAGCCCACAATTTTATAACCTATGTTAACAACAATAAATTAAAAGTGGAAAATAAACTATATATGTTACTGATACTGTTGTATAAAAGGCGGACAATGTTCTTCATAATTATAGTGTACTGATAAAATAGCAAATGGCAAGTTTTATAAAAGTATCAATATTATTTTCTGTTTCACTGTGAATAAGTGTAATCGACTGCTGTTTGCTATTGTATAATTGTTGTTATATTGTTCTCCAAGACTTGCATTTTCATCTTATTAACAATGCTTTTCAGTAAATACAAGCTTAATGTGTTCATTATTTTTTATTTTTGTTCATACTTTCTGTATCCTATCAAAGGAAACTACATCCACCCTGAGTTTACAAAGAATTCATCCTACGTATTTTAGAATTTTAACACATACAGGTGGATATTTTATCAACTTTTAGTTAAGCACTGTGCCTAACCTTTGTTAATGGTCAAGATGTATTTTTGTCCATTAAGAATTTTAATTGTTTCAGCACAATTTATTGAAAAGATGTTTTTATCCCTTGCTGAATTACTTATCAACTTTGTCAATGGATTATAAACGCAAGGGTCTGTTTTTAGCCTTGATTGTTTCATTGATCCATATGTATGACTTTATTTTATAGTAAGCCTTGAAATCCAGTCCCCATCAATATATTTTATTTGTTATAGGTTACTTACAATTCCTTAAATATATTTTTATCACATCAATTTCTACACATTCCTGGTGAAATTTCATTGGGACTATATATAATCAACATTATGAAGTGTAAAATATTAATATCTTATTTATACTAAGTCTTCTAATTTTGAAAATTGTATATCTTTATTTAGGGCTTCTGTAATTTATGAAATGTATAGTTTAAGTATTCAGCTTTCAACACATTTTTTTAATGTATACTTAAATATTAAATATTAATGCTTAGAACTTCATGTTCCAAGCAACTATTGTGTGTATATATGTATATGTACATATGTGTAAATATATTTATGTGTGTGTATATATATACAGATATATGAATTTAATTAATTTTGATAAATTGGCCTTGTATCCTGTGATCATGCTAATCTAATATATCATCTCATGGAATTTTTAAAAGACTTTTTGAATTTTTATATACGCATTATCAAAAGACCTGGAAATTAAAACATGTTTACTTCTTTATTTCCAAGCTGTATACATTTCATCACTTATTTTTGTCTTGTTGCACTGACAAGGAATTCCATAAAATGCTGAATTGGAAGTGAAGAGAGCAGAAAATTCATGGCATAACCATTATTTTAATGAAATGTTTAAGTCATTTTCTCTTAAGTGTGATAAACAGAAATAATAGGTATATCCCAAAGTTCATATATTGGAAAGAGAAAGAGTATTTTTAATTTTATTGTGCTTTTGGCATCATATCTGAGAGCTTTTGCTTAATTCAATCTGAAGGAGATTTTCTCCCATTTTCTTCCAAAAATTTCATATTTCTAGCTATTACATTTAGGTCTGTGATATTTTTTGCATTAATTTTTATGTATAGTGTGAGGTGTTTAAAGTATTTTTATGTTTAGATATTAATTATCTCACATATTTGCTTAAAACTCTACCATTTTTTCCACTATTTTTTTTTGGAAACTTTGTAAAAAATAAGTCGATTATGTTATGAGGACATATTTCTGGAATCTCAATTCTGTTCCATATACCAGTATGTCTATCCTTAAACCAGTACCATGCAGTGTTGATTATTATAGATTTATACTTTATAGTAAGTTTTGAAATCAAGAGAAGTAAGCGTTTCAATTTTGTCTGAAAAAATCCTGCTGAGATTTTGATAGGGATTTTATTGAACATATAGCTCAATTTGGGGAGAATTGCCATCTTAACAATCTTGAGATTTCTACTCCATCAAGGTGAAATATCTCTCCATTTATTAAAATTTTTAAGTTCTTTCACTAATATTTTGTAGTTTTCAGTATACTAGTCTTATACTTTTATGAATCTTATTCCTAACTGTTTTATTCTTTTTAATGCTTTAAGAATAAAATTGATTTTTAAGTTCATTCCCAGATTTTTATTGCTAGTCTCTCTCTATATATAGTATATATATACACTATATATAGTATATTATATTTTATATATATTATATATTATTATCTATTATGAATATATTCATAATATTGATCTTGTATATAGTAACATTGCTAAATTCACTTAGTAGTTTTAAGTAAGGTCTTAGGATTTTCTTCAGCAGAATCAATGGTCTATAAATAATGGCATTTTTTACTTATTTCTTTCAAATATGTATAGCTTCCTTAAACCTTCCTTTATGTGTGTACATATCTTTTTATTCTTTTTCTTCACTCCTCACTTTTCTTACTGATTCACTGGCTACAGCCTCCTGAACAATATTGAAGAAAATAACAAAAGCAGGTATCCTCTAACCACCCCTCATTGTAGCGGACAGATATTCAGTCTACCTTTAAGTGTGATGTTACCTGTAGAATCTTCATAGATATCTGTTGTAAAATTGAGAAAGACCTGCTGTATTCTGAGCTTGTTGAGTACATTTTGTTAGAGTAGTTTTAGGTTTAATGCAAAATTCAGGGGAAAGTACAGACACTTTCCTTTACCCCCTCACCTCAATCAGCACACATCATAGACTTTTCCAATATTAACATTCTTCACCAGAATAGTACATTTGTACAATTAACAAACATCATTATCACCTGGAGTATACAGTTTATATTATGGTTTACCCTTGGTGTTACATATTTATAGGTTTGGACAAATGTATAATGACATGTACTCATTATTATAAAGTTGTACAGAATAGTTTCACTGCCCTAAAAAATCCTTGGGTTTCAAGAAAACAGTGTACATAGGACAATGATGCCTCAGTCATCTTCAAAGTAGGCACCTTGGGACCTCACACAGTTCTCCCAATCACCATCAGCTGCCCCATCATATTTTTTAAATCTCATCAACAATCTGAAATCTCTTCCCTTTCAAAGGTGATTTTAGTTTGGGGAATAGCCAGAAGTCACAGGGCGCCAAATCTGGGCTGTGGAGGAGCTGAGTCATCTGGGTGATTTGATGTTTCACCAAAAAATTCTGCACAAGATGTGATGCAAGAGTGGGTGTATTATCGTGATGAAGCTGCCAATTACTAGTGGCCCAGAGCTGCCACCTTCTGAATCATCCAAATACTTTGACTAGGGCACATTCCAGTCCATTCTTCTTGGCCTCCAGGTACATTGATGTTATGTAAACTGTTCTCATTATATTAACAATGGCTGGACTTTTTCCCTACAGACCTCATTGTGTATCAAGCTTGCATTCCATTGACAAATCATATTTGGTCATGCTGTATAATAACCTTTACAGGTTGCTGAATTTGGTCTGATGTTACCTTATTAAAATTTCCTAAATCTATAATCATGATTAATATCAATCCATATTTTTGTTATTATTATATTATTTTGTTTTTCCTTGAACTTTTTGTTCTCAGAGTAATATCTGTCTTCTAAAAGGTGTTGAAAAAGTGTTTCATCCTTCTATTTTTTCTCTGTTATTATTTGTACTTGAAATTTATGATATGCAGGCATAACTCATTATTGCAATTTGCTTTATTGTGTTTCATAAGGGTTATATTTTTTAATAGAAGGCAAAACTCACCACCAATAAAAATACTATGACTCACTTTTTTGCAATATTCACTTTATTATGGTAGATTGGAACAAAAATCCACAATATTTTTTAAGTATGCCCATATTTGATGCATTAACTTAGCTGGACCTAGACTTTTTTTGTGGGAAATTTTCTGAATACTATTGCATTTTAAAATTTTTCATGGGTCTATTTACTTGTGTATTTGTTATCAAGTCAGGTTTAGTCATTTGTATCTCTTTACGACCTTGTTCATATTATTTTATTTTTCTAATTTGTTAGCATGTAGTTTTTCATAGTATTCCCCTATAATCCTTTTAGTTTCTATAAAGTAAGTTAAAATGTCCTCTTTCTAGTTTCTTTTCTTTATTCTATCTTCTCACTATTTTCTTTTTCAATCTAATCATGTGTCAATATTTTTCAAAAAATTAACTTTTGGTTTCACTTATTTTTCTATTTATTTATATTTCATTGATTCCTACATGATCTTTATATCCCCTTTCTTATGTATCCTTTGGGTATAATTTGTTTTATTTGTCAGCTTTTTAAATTGGGATATTTGGTTTTTAAGTTTAGATGTTTCCTCTGTATTAAAGAGATTTTGAAAAATAAATTTTCCTTCTCAGTGCTCTTTGAGCTGCATTCCACAAATCCTGATATGCAATGTTTTCATTTTCCTTTAGTTTTAAAATACTTCTATAGTTTTCCTCTATGTTTTTGTTGTTGTTGTTGTTGTTGTCTTAACCCATGTGTTACTTAGAAGTGTTACCCTCCAAAAAACAAGTGTCCATTTCCCAATGCCATTATCTCTGATTTGATTCTGTGTTGATCAGAAAACTTATTTTGTATTATTTTAACTTACTAAGATTTGTTTTATAGCAGATGATGTATTTTCCTTTGGAGAATGTTCAATGTGCATTTAAAAAAATGTTTATTATGCTGTTGTTTGGAGGAGTGTTCTGTTGATATCAGTTAGGTTCAGTGGATCAATTGTGTTGAGCAAGTATCCTGTATCCTTGCTTATTTTCTGACAAACTGTTGTGTTCATTATTGTGTCAGGTATTAATGCCTCCAAATATTATTGTTGAATTATCTATTTTCCCTTTTTTAGTTTTTGTTTCTTCTTTTTTAACAGGTGTGAGGTGGTATTTCATTGTAGTTTTTAAGTAGAGAAATTTATTTCTCTATTTTTATTATTTTAATATTTTATAGTTTATACTATTACAGTTATCCCAATTATTTCCCTTTTGCCCCCCTCCCCACAACCTACCCTAGAGTGTCACAGTCAATCCCCACAACTTTGTTTGTCACCATGGGTCTTTTTCTAATCCCTTCACCTTCATTCAACCAGTCCCTACCTCCTCCTCACCTCAACTGTCAGTCTGTTCCAAGTTTCTGTGCCTGTGATTCTGTTTTGCTAGTTAGTTTATTTTGTTAATTATATCCCAGTTAAAACTGAGATAGATCACATGGCATTTTTCTTTAATTGACTGACTTATTTCACTTAGCATAATAATCTCCAGTTCCATCCATGCTGTCACAAAAAGTAAGAATCCCTTCTTTTTCACTGATGCATGGTATTCCATTGTGTAAATGTACCACAGCTTTTTTATCCACTCATCTACTTTTTATCCACTCCCTTATGGACTGCAAAGTGTCTTTTGAGAAATCAGCTGACAGTTGTTCGGAGGCTCTCTTGTAGATAACTAACTGTTTTTCTCTTATTTTTAAGATTATCTCTTTGTATTTAACCTTTGGCATTTTAGTTATATGTGTTGGTGTGGGACCCCATCAGTTCATCTTGTCTGGGATTTTCTGCACTTCTGAGACTTGTATGTCTATTTCCTTCCCCAAGATAGAGAAGTTTTCTGTCATTATTTTTTCAAATAAGATTCAAATTTCTTGCTCTCTCTCTTATCCTTCTGGCATCCTTATGAGGTGAATGTTGGTATGCTTAAAGTTGTCTCGGAGGCTCCTTACACTATCCTTATTTGTTTTTTATTCTTGCTGATCTGATTGGTTCTTTTTTGCTCCCCTATATTCTAAATCACTGATTTTATTTTCCACTTCATCAACTCTACTGTTGATTCCCTGTAAATTGTTCTGTATTTCATTGGTGTTTTTCATTTCTGACTACATATTTTTATGTTGTTGATGTCCTCACTAAACTCATTCAGCACCCTTAGAACCAGTGTTTTGAATTCTGCATCTAGTAGATTTCTCATCTCCATTTTGTTTAGTTCTTTTTCTGGAGTTCTGCAGTTTTTCATTTGGGCCATGTTTCTTTGCCTCCTTCTTATGGCAGCCTCCCTGTGTTTGTTTCTATGTATTAAGCAGAGCTCCTACATCTCCCAGGTTTGGTAGAGTGACCTAATATAGTAGGTGTCCTGTGGGGTCCAGTGGCACAGCCTCCTCTCTTACCCAGGCTGGGCACTTCAAGTGTGCCACTTGTGTCAGCTATGTACACACTCTTTTTGTAGTTGAGCCTTGATTGCTGTGGCATGTCCAAGGTCAGCCACCGCTTGCTTCTTTCTGGGATCACACAGCATAAGTCACAAAGTGATCTGCAAATGGCTGCTCCTTGTACTGAGCTTGGAGTTGCCCAGGCTAGGCCATGCTGTGAACCAAGGCCACCTGCTCTTAGTGCCTGGGCAACTTAGCAAGAGGTATGGGGCTCACTGAAACCAAACATTCCTTATTTGAGAGAATTTAGGAAAATCTGAAGCTTAGGCCAAAACATGCCATTCATATGGAAAAGCAACTGGAAACAGCATGTGTGGGTCCAAAATTTTGGTGGTATAGGGCCTCCAGGAATCACCAAAGGGGAGCAAATAGTTTGAGCTAGGTGGATGTAGTCCCATCTATGTCACCTGCCTGTTGGATCTGTGGCTCTGTGGAGGGAGGGCTCAAGGAAAGGACAATGGTCTCTGCTGGCACTTCTGTCTTGGAGAAAGCTGTACCCCATCACTCACACTGATGCTAGACAATTAAGTTCCTCTTTGTATGTCCCTGATCTCTTTCAGTCTGCTGCTCCCATGCTGGAGTTATGAGGGAATGAATCTAAGTACATCTGTGAGCAGGCCCTTTAAGTGGCACTGCCTGGATTCCAGATATTCTTCCAGATATGTCTTCCACAGCCTCAGTCCCCACTGGCTTTAACATCCAGAAGTTATGGCAACTTCTTCTCCTGGCGCTGAAACCCAGAGTTGGGGCATTTGGTGTGGGGTTGGAGCCCCTTGTTCCTGATGTATCCTTCCTGATTTTTAACCACTTCTTCTGGTTGTGGGACCAGTCCATTCCATACCTCTGCCTATCCTACTAGTTTCAATTTGGTTTCTTCCTTCATTCTGTAGTTGTAGGACTTCCATTCAACTCAACTGATAGTTAAGATTGATGGTTATTCTATTGCTTAGTTGTAATTTTTATGTGGTTAGACAATTAGGTGAGCTGTGCTCACCTATGCCACCACCTAGATTTTAATTGTCAATGATTTCTGAATATTATTGATTTTGTGTCCTGCTAAATTGCCAAATTCATTTTCTAGACCTAGTAGTTTTGTTTCGGTATTTTTTTTCCATACAATTTTATGTCATCTGCAAATAACGACTGTTTTATTTCTTCTTTTCTAATTTGGATGTATTTTATATCTTTTTCTTATCTGATTACTGTGGTTAGAACTTCCAGAACTATGTTGGATAGGAGTGGTGAAAACAACATCCCTGTGTTGGTCCTGATCTTAAGAGAAATGCTTAACATTATTACCAATAGAGCATGATATTCATTTTAGGTTTTTCATATATGGCCTTTAATATTTGGAGTATGAATGTTTTATTCCAATTTTGCTGTGAGTTTTGATCATAAATAACTGCTAGATTTGACCTAATGCTTTGTCTAGAACTATTCATATGATAATGTGATTTTTATTTTTCATTTTATTTGTATAACATTTATCGGTTTATGAATATTGTATCAACAATGGAGTTCTGGGATAAGTTCCACTTGATCATGGTGTGTGATCTTTTTAATATATTGCTCTATCCAGTTTACTAATATTTTGTTGAGGATTGTTGCATCAATGTTCATCTGGGATATTAGTCAATAATTTTCTTTCTTTGTTGTGTCTTTACCTGGTTTTGAAATTAGGGTAATGCTGGCCTCATTAAAAAGTGCTTGAAAGTCCTCTCTCCTTTTGAATTTTTTGAAATAGTTTGAGAAGGATAGTAATAAGTTCTTTGAATATTTGATAAAATTTGCCTATGAAGCAATGTGGCCCAGGGCTTTGGTTTACCAGGAGTTTTTTGAGTACTGCTTCAGTTTCTTTCTTTCTCTCTCTATTTTTTTAAGTAGTTAATTTTATTTATTTATTTATTTATTTATTTATTTATTATTTATTTGTATTGTTCAAGTATAATTTTGTCCGTTTTCCCCTGATGACTCACCCGGCACCTCCCATCGCTACCTCTCATCTTCAATCCTACCCCCTTTTGGATTTGTTTTTGTGTCCTTTATGCATGTTCCTTGATTATCCCTCCCCTGTTTCCCCCTGTTATCCCCTTGCCCCTCTCCTCTGGTTACTGTTAGTTTGTTCTTTATTTCAATGTCTCTGGTTATATTTTGTTTGCTTGTTTATTTGTTTGATTAGTTTACCCTTATAGGTGAAACCATATGGTAACTGTTTTTCACCACCCGGCTTATTTCACTTAACATAATGCTCTCCAGATCCATTCATACTGTTGTGAAGGGTAGGAGCTCCTTCTTTCTTTCTGCTACATAGTATTCCATTATGTAAATGTACCATAGTTTTTTGATCCACTCATTTACTGATAGGCACCTAGGTTTCTTGTAGCACTTGACTATTATAAAATGTTCTGCTAGGAGCATTGGGGTACATAGTTTCTTTTGAATTAGTATTTCCAGATTCCTAGGGTATAATGCCAGTAGTGGAATTCCTGGGTCAAAAGGCAGTTCCATTTTTGGTTTTCTGAGGGAACTCACAGTGGTTGCACCAGTCTGCATTCCCACCAACAGTGCACTAGGGTTCCCTTTTCTCCACAACATCGCCAGCACTTGTTTGTTGATTTGTTTATGATGACCATTCTGTCTTTGTGAAGTGGTATCTTATTGTGGTTTTAATTTGCATCTCTCTGATGGTGAGCGATGCTGAGTATCCTTTCCTATGTCTCTGGGCCCTGTGTATGTCCACCTTGGAGAAATGACTGTTCAGGTCCTTTGCCCATTTTTTAATTGGGTTGTTTGTCTTCCTGGAGTGGAGTTGTGTGTGTTCTTTATATATTTTGGAGATCAAACCCTTGTCTGTGGTATCATTGGTAAATATATTTTCCCATATGGTTGGTTCCCTTTCCATTTTGCCGATGTTTTCTTTAGTCATACAGGAGCTTCTTATTTTGTTGAAGTCCCATTTTTTTATTCTTTCATTTATGTCCCTTGCTCTACAGGACATATCAGTGAAAATATTGCTGCATGGAATATCTGAGAGTTTCATGTCTTTGCTCTCCTCTAGGACTTTATAGTGTCACAACTTATATATAAGACTTTTATCCATCTTGAGTTTATTTATGGGTATGGTGTAAGTTGGTGGTTGAGTTTCATCTTTTTGCATGTAGCTGTCCAGGTCTCCCAGCACCATTTGTTGAAGAGGCTATTTTTACTCCATTTTATGCTTTTACCTCTTTTGTCCAATATTAATTGACCATATAGTCATGGGCTTATTTCTGGGTTCTGTATTCTGTTCCATTGGTCTATGTGTTTGTTCTTATGCTAATGCCAGACTGTTTTGATTACAGTAGCCAAAAATATCTTAATTTTTAAAAAATTTACTTATTTATTTTTAAAGAGAGAGGAATGGAAGGAGAGAGGGAGAAAAACATCAATGTTTGGTTGCCTGTCATGTGCCACGACTGGGGACCTGACCTGCAACCCAGGCATGTGCTCTAAGTCGGAATCAAATCAGTGACCTGGTGACCCTTTGGTTCACAGGCAGGCACTCAGTCCCTGAGCTACACCAGTCAGGGCCATTTCTTTAGTTGTAATCTATCTATTCAGGTTTTCTGATTCTTTCTGATTCAGTTTTGGATGATTCTTTTTCTAGGAATTTAAACATATCACTGAGGTTGTCCAATCTTTTGGCATACAGTTATTCATAGTACTGTCTTACAAACATTTGCTTTCTGTTATGTTGTTTGTTACTTCACCTTTTTTATTTCTGATTTTATTTATTGGGTCCCCTCACCTTTTTCTTGATGAATCAGTTTAAAGGTTTTTCAATATTATTTACCTTTTCAAAGAACCAACTCTTTAAGGAAATTTATTGATTATAGAGAGAGTAGAAGGGAAGTGGGAGAGAGGAAAAGAAACATCATTGTGAGAGAGAAGCATCAGTCAGTTGTCTCTTGTATGCACCCTGATGGACTGGTAATTGAACCCGTGACCTTTAGTTTATGTAACAATGCTCCAGCTAACTGAGCTACACTGACCAGTGCAGAGCCAGCACTTGATTGCATTGCTCTTTGTTTTTGTTTTTGTTTTTTTAGTGTTTATGTTCATTTTCCACTGTGATATTTAATATTTTCTTTCTTTTACTTACTCAGGCTTTGTTTTGTTCTTATTTGTAGTTCTTTTAGGCGTAGGATTAGATTGTTTATTTGAGATTTTTCTTGGTTTTTGAGGCAGGCCTGTAATGCTATGAACTTAAATCTTAGGACTGTTTCACTATGCTCCATAGATTTTGGATTTGTGTGTGTGTGTGTGTGTGTGCGCACTTTCATGTGTTTCCAGCTAATTTTTTATTTCCCCTTTGATCTCATTGTTTACTCGATTATCGTCTAATAACATGCCATTTTGACTTGATGTGTTTGAATGTTTTTCAGTTTTTTTATTGTAGTTGATTTCTAGTCCATGCCATTGTTCTGAGAAGATACTTTATATGGCTTAAATTGTCTTGAATTTATTAAGACTTATTTCGTGTATATTAACATGTGATTTAACTTTGAGACTGTTCCATGTGCACTTGAGAAAAATGCATATTCTTCTACTTTGGTATGAAATGTTCTGTAAATATCAATTAAATCCATCCTATCTAGTATATAATTTAAGGATGCTGTTTCCTTTTTCATTTTCTGTCTGGAAGATCTATCCACTGATGACACTGGGGTATTAAAATCCCCCACTATAACTGTATTGCTGTTGATCTCTCCTTTAAAGTCATATATATATATATATATATATATATATATATATATGCTCCTGTGTTGAATACATATATATTTACAAGTGTTATATCCTCTTGTGTGGTCAATCTTTTTAGTACTATGTAGTGACCTTCTTTGTCTCTTGTTATGGCCTTTCTTTTCAAGTCTATTTTATCAGAAAGAAATATTACTACCCCAGGTCTTTTTGTTTGTTTGTTTGCAGTTACATGGAAAAATTTTTTTCCATCCCTTTACTTTTGGCCTGTGTGTATCTTTTGTTCTGAAGGCAGGTCTCTTGTAGACAGTATATATATATATATATATACATTTTCTTATTCAACTACCCTGTGTCTTTTGTTTGGAGCATTTAATTTATTTATATTTAACCCTGAGGAGGTCTTGGCAGATCTGAGAGAGACTAACAAACTCTTTTCTTAAATGTTGTTACATATATCAAGTATATAGGTTCAAAGTCATGAGTAGTTGTGCATTTCTACCTGAGTAATGTTAAGCTATAATGTTTAAACATCAGTTTGGTTATAATGAGTGTTTTATAAGATGTGTTAGGTGCTATGCATCCAAAAGTATTTATCAAAATATTTTTGCAAGTGTTGTGAAAATTATCTATACCTTGAACATAACTATATTGTTTGCAATGACTTTACAAACATTTTGCAAAACCAACTATTGAAGATTCTGATTAATTAATGTTAAAGACATTTTTGGGCTGTATTTTTTAGTAATATCCATGTTTCTGTTATTTGAAAAGTTTTTATTCTTTATGTTTTTATATTTATTTGTGTAATAATTTCTAGATTGTAACTGAAAATAAATTTAAAATCATGAATTTTATTGTATAGATATATTAAATGCAAATTTGCCGTGTTGTTATTTTTTCCTTCATTTTGACACATACTAGTAATGGATGTATCTCTCAGAAAGACAATGCTTACACTATAATTTTTTTTACCACAATCTCCATAGGGTTAAAGTTATTATCGATAGGAACTTATTTATTGCCATTTTTTATACCTATGGCCCTGTCTCTCTCTAATACTTCTTAAAGTAGTACCTTTATCATTTCTTGCAATACTAATTTGGTGGTAATGAATTCCTTCAGGGTTTTTTTTGGGGGGGGGGGGTGGTCTGGGAAGCTCTTTATTTAACCTTCAATTTAAATGATAGCCTTGCTGGATTGAGTAGGCTTCATTGCAGATACTTGCTTTTCATCACTTTAAATGTTTCATGCCAATCTCTTCTGACCTGAAGTGTTTCTGTTTAGAAATTAGCTGACAGCCTAATGGGAAATTCCTCGTAAGAAACCCTCTTTCCCACTTGCTGTCTTTAAAGATACAAATAGATCCAAGTAATCTTGGAAGAGTCTGTTTTGTTACCACAGAGGCTGCCTCTGTGAAAAGCTGTGGAATGACCTTACAGTATTGAAAATGCAATCTGAAAATAAATGTTAAATATTTATGATACCTATTATTTCTAAAGTATTTTATTCTTTAAATTGACTATCTTGCGCATGAAAAAGTATTTAGAGATCGTTAGTGTAGCTGAAATGATTTTTATTGCTTCTTTTCTTTTGCATAATATATTTATTTTTCTGACTTATTCTTATAATTACATAAAAGAAATAACTTATGTAGAAAAATAGAAATTGAATTATGATAAGCCAGATATAGCAAAAATTTAGTTTGTTTTCTAAAACATCTTATGTTGCTTTGAAGATCCTGTCCATAAAACCAGAACAAAGAAAACAAAAATTAAGCTTACTAAACAAAAACTGCCTTCTCTACTTGCCACCCAAAAAAAGAAAAAAAGAAAGATTTTCTCTTTGATATAACACTTGCCATTTTAATTATAATGTGTCTTGGTGTGTGCCTCTTTGTGTTCCTCTTAATTGGAACTCTCCGTAATGCACTTTTGTGACTTTTTTGTTTACCAGGTTAAGAAGTTTTCTGCCACTATTTCTTTAAACAGGTTCTCTATTCCTTGCTCATTTTCTTCTCCTTCTGGTATACATATGATGTGGATGTTGTTATATTTGATGTTGTCCCAGGTGTTTCTTAAACCTTCCTAATTATTTAAAAATTCTCTGTTCTTTTTTTAATGCTCTGCTTGTGTGATTACTGTAATCCTGTCCTTTTAATTCACTGATGCTATCCTCTGCTTCATCTAACTGGCTGCTGATTTCTTCTAGTGTATTCTTCATTTCAGCTATTGTATTCTTCATTTCTGAAACCATTTTCTGTGGTTGCTCTGGTATTTTTTATGCTTACTGTCTCTATGTTTAAGTTCTCATTAAGATAATTCATTATTTCTATAAGAGCCTTGGTGACCTTATAATAATTTTTTGTAAACTCTGCATTTGGTATTTGGTTTGCTCCGATTTTATCTATCTCTTTTAATTTTTTCTCTGGCGATCCCTCTTATTCTTTCATTTGGGACATTTTTCTTCTCTCTGCATTTTGTCTGCATTTCTGTGTTTGTCTCTGTATATTAGATAGATCTGTTATGACTTCCAAACTTTTTATGATGGTTTTGTGATGAAGGTGTCTTGCTGGGCTCAGTAGCATAATATACCAGGCCACTTGAGCTCTGTGGTCCAGGCATGTTCCTTGTAGTTGCATCTTAAATGCTTTTGGCACTTTTGCGTGGAATTAACCTTTCAGGATGGGTGACTATAATGGAAAACCTTGATTATCATGTATAATATACTGTGCAGGGGCTTCCCTGAGGCAAACTTGTTCTTAGCAAGGGCTGGTGCCAACTAAAATCCCCTTTTGGGTGTTGCACTATGTAGCTAGTGTGTCAAGGTCTCATGTAGTGTAAAGCCCACCACTGGTTGTGCTCATGTAGTGTAAAGTCCACCACTGGTTGTGTTGGTTCTGGGTCCACATAGGTGAGGTTGAGGTACAGGTCACTGTCAGATGTGTTAGGTCACCTTGGACTACCTGTCTGGAGCTACCATGCTCTTCAGTGTTTGGGTCTGCATCTACTAGACCTCAGTGTTCATTAGCAGAGGGCTAATCTGTGTAAAAAGGGTTGGCTTACTCCAGCGTACAGCTGGAGACAGCTGTAATAGGAATGAGGCACCCTGAGGTCCACCTCCACATGTTACCTATTCCACCTCCCTCTGAGTTTTCCTGGTCTACCTCCAGAGTCTTCTGAAGAAAGACTATAAGAAGATCCCAAGCTAGCCACAATCCACAGCCCCTTCCACAGATTGTGACCTAGTAGGAAGAGCAACCAGGATTGGGAGGACGGGGTCAGTGGTTCCCTTACTTGTGGATCACATAGGCAGGCACTCAATGAGGGGATATTGGCCCCTGATACAAAGTCAAACCACTTAGTCTCTACCGGAGTCTTCAACCCTAGTTCCCCCTGGAGGGGCTCATTGTAGGTTCAGGTTGGGTGCAGCCAGCCATCCCCTCTGCAAGAGCAATCTCAACCACCCCCAGACTCAGTGGGATAGACATAAACAGTCTCCCGTTAGGGATGATGCCAGCCCCACCCACAGGAGAGAGCTAAGCCTTTCATCCTGCTCAGACAATAGCTTCTGAGGGTCTCACACTTCGAGTTGCCCTCCCTTCCTTCCATGGAATGGTACTCACTGGAGTGGGCAACCAGGGACTTGACAGGGCTGATCCAAACATTCTCCCATTGAGGGTGGAGCCTAAAAGCCTGTAGAAGGAGGGCAGGTACTTCATTCACTTCCCAGGGTAGCTTGGGCTAAACTTGCAAAAGAGATTGGATATACTTCCTCACAATGTGGTCACATAGCCCAGCAGTAGCCCATCTGGTTTTCAGACAAAGCTTTCCCCAGGAGACATGATCCAAAAATCCCAGCTCTGGCAGCCCTCTGGTCCACCTGTACCACTGAATTCAGGAAGACAAGCCAGCTAAATGATTTGACAGGTGGGTAGTAGAGTGCCAACTGGGGACTCCAGGTAGAGGAGACTGACCCTCTTTCCTAAGCACAGTTTAGTCACTGTCTGGGTGTTTGCCAACAGCCTCCCCAGGAAAAAAAACAAACAAACAATGAGCTCCTTAAAGTCACTGTTGGGTATAAGCAGCAGGCACTTCCACAGGACCCAAGTACAGCAGTGTGGCCTTTCACGCAGTTAGAGTCCAGGCCATGCCCTGAATCCCAGGTAGGTGCTGCAACAATAGGAGTGCTCATCTCTGGGAAGGTGTGATCTGAGTCTCCCAGGTAGACTGAGTCCCCACTGATTTTTACCAGCAGATGCTACACGGGGTCCTTTCCCATCTCTGTTGCTGTGCCTTGGAGATTCCTGCATGGGGTTAAGACCCCATGCTCCTAGGGGAAGGGAATTTTGTGGTCATAATATCATTCTAGCTTCTGAACCGCCACCACACTTGAACATGGAGCTTTTTCCTGTGTCTCCACCCTTCCTACTAGTCTCTATATGGCTTCTTCTGTAAATCTTTCATTATTATATTTTAGTTCAGCTAGCCTTCAGTTGGTTATTCAGGTTGATTACTCTATAATTTAGCTGTAAATCTCCCTAAATTATATATATAGGTCCATATATATATATGGGCCTAGGACAGATGAGTTGAGCTTTCACCTACTCTGTAGCCATCTTGGAATCATTATCTAGTTTATTTTAATTCATTTTATCTGCAGATTTATTCTTTTATACTTAATGATGTAAATATACATTGTTTTTATTCAAGTGTTCAACTGTTCTTAATAAATTTAACTAACCTTTAGTTCATAAATTTAAAATAAATGAACATTTCTTTTTAGTTCTATAATTATTTTTGTACAAATATGTTTTGCTATTTGGCAGCAAGAGGTTTCATGTATAAATTTATTATGTAAATTTAATTTTGCTTTAATCAAATACACAGGAAATCGTCTGGAATAATTTACTGTATAACTCTATCTTTATTGATTTAAAATATTTCTACTTCCCTGGTACAAAATCTACATATGATATATATGATATGTATTCTTATAAATTTTTAATGGCAGTCTTCTTATTATTTTAGTTGTCTATTAAATATGAATTACTTTCCTGGAGTTCCTTCTATTAATTTAGACCTCACATAAAGTAACCACAACTAGGCTATTCATATCACATGGATATATCAGATTATAACTATTATTAACCCAGTTCATACAATCTTAGTTATTTATCATGACATGTTTTGCCCTCTTATGAATTTGAATGTGGGATTTCAATATTTTCTGCAAACAATTATTTATAATTCCTTAATTTTTATTTTTATCTTAACTGTCATGAGAATTTTTACCTTAAGACATATATAGGATATTTTTCCTACTATTGCCTTGAATAATCACAGGTTTGGAAAAATTAGTCTATGCTAGTTATTTCCTAATTTCACTCTCCATATTAAAGTACATCGTAAAAGAGAATTCTATCACAGATGGTGATACTTGGTATATTAATTTATTTGTTAAATGTGACTTTTATTTAAGGAGTATATGAAATATTGTCTTTTATACAGATGAACAAACTCAGATAGTAATACGATCAAATGATATTGCTAACATTCTTAACCTGTCCATCATCTTCTAAAGTGGGCTTTCAAGTACCATGTAAAATTGATTGTCATCATATTTGATTTTAATGGCCTGATAACATGTTTTAAAATGTCATTAAATTTTTTAAAAATTGTTACCTTTGTTGATGTGTTTGTTTGTTGTGTCAAAACCTTTTAGTCTGATGTAGTCCCATTTGTTTATTTTTTCTTTTGTTGCCCTTGCCTGGGCAGATATATCTGATAAAATATTGGTATGAGCAATGTGCAAGGTTTTGCCATCAGTGATTTCTCTATGATTTTTATGGTTTTGGGTTTAATATTTAAGTCTTTGGTCCATTTTTAATTTATTCTTGTGTGTGGTGTAAGAAGGTGGTCTAGTTTAATTTTTCTGCACATATCTGTCCAATTTTGCTAACACCATTTATTTAATAAGCTATCTTTAGCCCATTGTATGTCCTTTCTTCCTTTGTTGAATGTTAATTAACTGTTAAGGTGTAGGTTTATTTCTGGGCTCTCTATCTTCTTCCAGTAATCAATGTGTCTGTTTTTATGCCAGTACTGTGCTGGTTTGGTTACCATGGACTTAAAGTATAGTTTAATGTTATATAGTGTGATTCCACCAACTTTGTTCTTTCTCAGGATTGCTGTGGCTATGCAGGGCCATGTGTGGTTCTATATAAATTTTTGAAATACTTTCTCATTCTGTAAAATATGTCATTGGAATCTTGATAGGAATTGTGTTAAATCTATACTTTGCTTTGGGTACTATGGACATTTTAATGATGTTAATTATTCCTATCCATGAATACAGTATGTGCTTCCACTTATTTGTACCTTCAATTTCTTTCTTCAGTGTCTTACAATTTTCTAAGTACAGGTCTTTCACATTCTTGGAGATACCTCAAAAAATTAAAAATGGAACTGCCTTTTTACTTAGTGATCCCACTTCTGGGAATATATCTGAAGGAACCCAAAACACTAATTCGAAAGAACATAAGCACTCCTATGTTCATTGCAGCATTATTTACAATCATCAAGATATGGAACCAGGTCAAGTGTCCATCAACAGATGAGTGGATAAACCAACTATTAGACATTTACACAGTGGACTACTACTTGGCTGTAAAAAAAAGAAGAAAATTTTACCCTTTGCAACAGTATGAATGGACTTGGAGAACATCATGCTAACTGAAATAAGACAGAGAAAGACAAATACCATGAGATTTTACTCATATATGGAACCTGATGAACAAACTGAACTAAAAAGGAAAATGGGGACAGACTCAAAGATGGAGGCAAGGATTATAGCCAGGGGGTGAGGTTAGGGGGTGGAACGATCAAGCAAGAAGGAAAAAGGACTCATAGAAAACAGTGTGGTGATTGCTGGGGAAATGGGGGTATAGATGGACTAAATGTAATGGAAAAACACAGTAAATATTAAATTTTAAAAAGTTACCTTACAAATGGAGCACTTTTTTAGGTGAAAACCATTACATACAAATAAGGATGTATTTTTCTATGGATCCTTAAGAGTTTAAAGTTTCTATAATAAACCTATTTTGACAGAATGAAGTTCTTATTCTAAAATTTAAAAATAGGTTTATTTAAGATCTATAAAATAATAAGCAATAATTCAGTGGGTATAAAATAGTTTGTTAGTGTTGCACTGATGACTTACTAAAATAGATTACTTGGAGATCTCTAGCATGAGGGGACTATTTACTTGTGTGGCATCTAAGAGTGAATGCACTAATACTAATATGGTACCTCAATAACAGAAATAAACTTAAAAAAACTTCAAGGAATCATAATTGATTTTGCATAAGAATAAAAATATATAATATTGAAGATTTAGAAATTATCTTCATGATAAAATTTTTGCAAAGCTTTGACCTCTTCTATAGTAGGAAGTGGGTCAGGGTGAAAACCGGAAATGATAAACAGGAATATAATGAAGAGTCAAAACAAGCCTACTGTTTGATTGATATCATGTATTTGAATGAAAGTGAGTTTTTGTCCAATGTATGTAGAGACTCATCCAAGAGTACAGCAGGGTTCTGAAAGATTGGTATAGACTCCCACTGAATTTATAATCTGTAAATGTTAAGTGTTCAAGGTATGGTACCTGGATACTCTTAACCAAAGTCAGATGGCTGCTAGAGCTTAGTTCAATGAACATCATTTAAGTTCAATAAACATTTACTGAATGCATCGTGTTGCAAGTATTATGCTAATGTAATGATACAAAATTGTTAAGTCATAACCTATTTATGACCCTTTGGAATTTACAATCTTTTTTATTATTCCTTGAAATGCAGTATGGTTTATTAAAGACCAGACTGTTATCAACATTCCCTTCTGTTGTTTTGTTCATCTCTATTCCACGACAAATCCTTACCAATGAAGGAACAGAAAAAAGTGTAAGTATTCACTGTGATATACTTATTGTGTAAATAACATTTAAATGTGTAAAAGCAAGACTTTTGCGTGTTTTATATGTTCAACTTCATGAGTTTAGTAGCAAGTATTAGGTGTTTTCAATGACTTTCTCTCCCTGTTACTATTTGGAGACTTTACTTTTACTGGGTTGGGTATAAAAATGAATTCATTTTTGAAATGTAAACACACTAAATTTTCCAATTTTTACATAAAATAACTATAGTTGCTGTATAAAAATTCAAACCCCCATAAATATAATAGCCAACTTATCTGGTAGCTTAAATCTGCTAAAAATCTTCATGTGAGACAAACAAACAAACAAACAAAAAAGAAAGACAAAACACATTTAGGTGATTGCTTGGTGTTCCTAGAGTTAGAGCAAGAACTGTTAAATATGAGGTATACATATTTAATGACCTTGGGAAAGGATAACTCATTTCCACTAAAATATGAAAGCTTGATTCTTCTGTCTAAGGATAGGAAACTGCTTTGATGGACTATCCTTAGACTTGCAATTTCCCTTTATTCATAGTTGTTTATGATTCTTTATTTAATAAATGAAAACTTTCTGCTTTATATATTTAAATTTGCAAGCTACTAATAACCAAATCTTGCCTTGGTCTGCTACTTATACATGTCTGTGTCTATGTTAGTTTTATCAAACTCTATACTACTTAAACACTCTTGTATGAACCTATAGCAAACAAGCCATTTACCCTTTATTGAAAAATATACATATCTATTGAAATAACAACTTCCTAGTATGACAGAGTAACAAAGAACAAACTTACCTTTCTTTCATAAAGTATATAGAAATAGAGAACATTTGTGAAATAGCTTAAATACATTTTAGACTGACCAACAGACAACTCATAACAATGAATAAAGTAAAACAAAATAAGTAAGTTCTGACTATTCTACTTTGCTGCCTGGGAAGAGATCCATACCTGCAAGGACAGAGAATCCTAACAGAGTCCAATGGCCTGACCAAATTTAAGAGACAGAGTTCATGATTGGACAGCTGAAATCATCTAGAATTTATTTTTAAAAATATGAGATGAAGGATGAATCTCAAAAGATCTGCATTAAGCTTAAAAGACTGCAGAGGAAACCAGTTAAGATTTTTGGCATAGGATTGATTTGAATTTGTGTGAAAATAAACTACTTAATACCAGGGAAGGACTACCTGAAAGTTGTTGGTAGAATGATCCCCAGGCCTTAAACACAACTCTTTTTGTTCCAACTAGCAAGACTTCATCATATGTACATGGTGAATATTAGACGCATGTATCTGCAGACACATATGCTTCATTAGTGGGAATAAATTGCTGTTGGTATAGGTTGTTCCAAACCAATGGCAAAAAAAAAAAAAGCAATATTGAGAAGACTCAAACCAATTCCACAGATTCGTCCCAGAAAAAAAAAGGGGGGGGCTAATGATATTCAAAGGAATAAAACTTAATCCAGTTCCTAAGAAGGAAATATTCATAAAGCACATAATACCTTTTTTTAAATGAGGAAGTTACAGTTCAAATAATCAAGGAAATAGCCTACAATCAAAAGAAGCAATAAATATAATAACACCCAAATAACATAGATAAACAAATTGGTAGACAATTACATTGAGTACTATTACATATAAGTGTATGATAAAACTTTTTATTTGTATCAGTAGACTATGCATCTGTCCAAGAACAAAGTGCACAATCAACTGCCTATTCAATGTTCCCACTCATGGACACTGACAACAGTGTGCTGATGGCCAGGACCAGGTGGCGGGAGGTGGAGGAGGGTATAGGAGTAATAAATGGTAATCTATAGAGGCTTGACATGGGGCAGTGAACACACAATATAGAGTACATATGGTGTGTTATAGAATTATGTACCTGAAATATGTAGAATTTCATTAACCAGCATCACCTCAATAAATTCAATGAAAAGGAAAAAACAAGTTTCTACTGATATGATCATTCTTATACATATTTGTTGTAGCACATGTCTAAGTATTTTGTTAGTAATATATTTGGAAGAATTAGTGTGTCTTAGAAAATACCCGAACTAACAATACAATTTATACAACATTTTTGAAAGTAGAATGATCTACAAATCCACTGGCTGCTTATGAGAGATTATGATGTGCCATATCCAAGTCTAAACTTGATATTAACTGTCTTTATTTTAGCCATTCTAACAGGTATGTACTTGTATCATTAAGTTTTATCAGCATATTTTAATTTGTGTTTCTCAGATGACTAATAAGGTATTTTTTCATGATTATTAAATACTAGATTTCTGATTCTTCTTTTTTGGTCTTTTGTGCCCATGTTTGTATTTATTTATATTTTGATGTTTTCTTGTTAATTTGTAGATGTTTTTACATATTTTCAATAATATAAAACACCTGTCCAGAAAATGTCCAGCCATCATTAGTATAAAAATAATGGCTTGTGTGATATCAGTGTAACCTGGCAAATAAGGAGAGTGGACTAGGATGCTCATGTGTGAACAATGACAATTCCACCCCACTGGTCTGTGGGGGCAATAGACACCACCAAGTGAGCATGTGTACTGTGTGGCCATCACATTGAAAATGATTGAGCAAGTAGAGCGATAAATCTGCATCAAATTTTGTATAAAGCTTGGACATTCCTCTGCAGAAACTATTTGGGCGATTCAGGAGGCTGCGGCTGTGGGTAACTAGTGATTGGCAGCTTTATCATGGTAACGCATCTGCTCATGCATCATGTCTCATGCAGAGTATTTTGGCAACACATCAAATCACTTAGGTGACTCAGACCCCTACAGCCTAGATTTGGTGTTCTGTGACTTCTGGCTTTTTGCAGTTAACATTTTTGCTAAAAATATTTACTGTGTGATACTAATACCCCTGGTCTCTTTTGGATACTGTCTTCAGGGTACATTTTTTCATCTTTTTATTTTTAGGGTATTGGTGTATTTATGTCTAATTCGTGGTGCCTCTTCAGCATGTGATTGGATTTTACTATTGGTTTTAATTAACTCTAGGAGCGTTTAGTTCATTTACAATGAAGGTAATTACTTATGAATTAAATCTACATCTGTTATATTATTATTTAAAATTTTATATCCTATGTCTTTTCCCCTGTTTCTTCATTATGGACTAATTCTGTGTTAGCTATTTCTAATATACTATAATCAATACCTTCTAGCTTCTTTTACATTTTAAAAATTTAGATATAATTGACACATTACATTATACAGTGCTCAGGTGTACATGATAATAGTTGACATTGTGTATCTTGTGAAATCACAGCAATATCTTCAGTTAATATTTTCTAACAACCACAGTTAGAAAAATATTTTTCTTATAATGAGGACTTTTAAGATTTACTCCTTTAGCAACTTTAAGTATTGCAATAAAATATTGTTGAATATAATCATGATGCTGTACATTATATTCCCATGGCTTATTTATTTTATAACAAGAGGTTTATATGTTTTGGCCCACAGTTCCCATTTCCCTCACCCAAAAACCACCTGTGGAAACCATCAATCCTTTTCTGTTTCTGTGAGCTTGGCTTTTGTTTTAATTTTACATGTAAATGAGACGATCAGGTATTTGTCTTCCTCTGACTTGTTTCGCTTATCATAATATTCTGAAGGCCTATCTATGTTGTCACAAATGAAAATAATTCATTTGGTTGAGTAATATTCATATATACATTGAGTAACATATATAGAGTTGTGTGTGTGTGTGTGTGTGTGTGTGTTTCTATCTCCATTTACCCATGGACACATTATTTCTATGTCTTGGCATTGTAAATAATTTTGCAATAAACATGGGGAGTGCACATATCTTTTCAAATTAGTGTTTTTCTTTTCTTTGGATAAATGCCCAGAAGCGTAAGTGCTGGATCATATGGTAGTTCTATTTTTAGTTTATTGAGGAACTCCTATATCATATTCCATGTTGTTTGCACCAATTTATATTCTCGCCAACAGTGCATAAGGGACTCTTCTCCACATCCTTACCAACACTTATTTCTTGTCTTTTGACAATAGCCATTCTAGTAGGTTTGGGGTGATATCTCATGATTTTGATTTGCATTTCCCTGATTATTAGTGATGTTGAGCACCTTTTTGTGTACTGATTAGCCATCTGTATGCCTTCTTTGGGAAAATGTTTATTTTGGTGATCTGGCCATGTTTTAATCAGATTTTTTTTTTTGCTATTGAGTTATATGACATTATAAATTTTGATTATTGAATGCTTATCAGGTATATGTTTGCAAATATATTTTTCCATTCATAAGGCTGCCTTTTTATGGTTAATGACGTCCTTTGCTGTGTAGAAGTTTTATTTTTTTCTTTTTTAGATCAGTGTAGCACTTGTTTACTCCTGCATTTGTTGCCTTTGCTTTTAATGTCACATCCAAAAATTATGCCTAAGACCAATATCAAAAAGCTTATTATTTATGTTTTCTTCTAGAAATTTTACAGTTTCAGCTTTTATATTGAAGTCAAATTTATTTTGAGTTAATTTTTGTGTGTGGTATAAAACAGCAGCCTAATTTCACTCTTGTGCGTGTGGCTGTCCAGGCTTGCCAGCACGATTTATTTCAGATACTGTGCTTTCACCGTTACACACCCTTGGCTGCTGTGTTGTCAACTAATTGGCCATACATGCCTGCCTTTATTCCTGAGCTTGCTATTCTTGTTTCATTAGCCTATATGTCTGTTTTCATGCCAATAGCATACTGTTTTGATTACTCTAGCTTTGTAAAAACAGTTCACAGCCCATGCTGTAATGCCTATAGCTTTATTCTTTTTCAGGATTGCCTTGGCTATTGGAATTTTTTAATGATTCCATGCAAATTTTTGAATTGTTTGTTCTATTTCTGTGAAAAATGCTTTGGTATTTTTATATTAATTGCAGTGAAAATATAGATTGCTTAGGGTAGAATGGATATTTTAAAATATTAGTTCTTCCAGTCAATGATAAGCATGGAATGGATAAGCATGGAATGGATAAGCATGGAATATCTGTTTATTTATATGTGTCATCAATTTCTTTTATCAGTATCTTACAGTTTTAGTGCACAGGTCTTTCACCTCCTTGGTTAAATTATTCCTAAGTATTTAATTCTTTTTAATGTAATTGTAAATGGAATAATTTTCTTAATTTATTTTCTGATAGTTTGTTATTAGTGTACAAAAACATGATAAATTTTCATATATTGACTTGTATCCCGCTAATATTTTGTTGAAGATTTCTGCATCTGTGATAATCAGGGATATTGACCTGTAATTTATTTCTCTAGTGGTGTCTTTGTTCTGATGTGATATCAGGGTAATTCCATATGCTAAGATAAGTTTGGAAGTGATTCCTCCTCTTTTATTTTTGAAACGGTCTAAGGACTAGTGTTCTTAGAATGTTTAGTAAAATTCACTAGTGAAGTTGTCTGGACCCGGACTTTCGCTTGTTTGGAAGTTTTTGATTATTGATTCCTCTACCTTTCTAGTAACTTGTCTATTCATATTTTCTATATCATGATTCAGTCTTTGAAAGTTGTATGTTTCTAGAAATTTAACCCTTTCTTATAAGTTGTCCAATTTATTGGCTAATACTTGTTCACAGTAGTGTTTAATGATACTTTGTATTTCTGTGTTATCAATTGTAATATGTTTTCTTTCATTTATAGTTTTATTAATTGTACCCTTGTCTCATTTTTTCCTGGTTAGTTTACATAAAACATATATTAACATTTTACAATTTTTTCAAAGAACCAGCCCTTAGTGTCATTGATCTTTTCTATTATATTCACGTTTATTTTTTTTCACTCTGGTTTTGTTATTGTTTTCCTTTACCAACTTTATAGTTTATTTGTTCTTCTTTTTTAGTGTTTTGAGGTATAAAGTTAGGGTGTTTATTTGGGACATTTCTGGTTTCTTGAGGTAGGGATTTTCATTATCACCTCAACTCTTATGGGATTTAAAGAAAGCAGTTCTGCGTTTTAGTGTGTTGCATTTTCATTTTCATTTGTATCGTTATTTTTAAATTTATCTTCAGATTTCCTCATTGACTCATTGGATGTTCAGGAGATGTTGTTTAATCTCTACATATTTGTCAATTATCCAGTTATCTTCTTATAAATGATTTTTGGTTTTACAGCATTGTAGTCAGAAAAGATGGTTGATAAATAAAATACTTCAATCTTCTAAAATTTATTGAGTTGTATTATGGCCTTACAAATGATGTACACTGGAAAATATTTCATCATGTGCACTTGAGAAGAATGTGTATTCTGATGCTTTGGGATAAAGAGTTTTATATGATATGTAAAGTCATTCTAGTCTAAATTGTTCTTTGTGGCCAATCTTTCTCTATTGATTTTCTTTCTGGATAACATCCATTAAGATTCCTACAATTATTGTAGTGTCATCCATTTCCTTTTTATTTTGGTCTGTTATATTCCCTTTATGTATTTAGATGCTCCCGTGTTGAATGCATAAAATATTTACAAATGTTACATCCTATTATTGGATTAACCCCTTTATTATCGTGTAATGATGTTCTTTGTCTCTTATTATAGTCTTTGTTTTATAATCAATTTTGTCTATTATAGGTGTAGATGTTCCAGCTTTCTTTTGGCTTTATTTACATGCAACATCTTTTTCCATCTATTCCCTTTAAAACTGTGTGTCTTTACATCTAACATGAGTCTCTTGTAGGCATCGTATAGATGAGTATTTTTTTGAAATTTTTATTTAAATTAAATAAAATTTAGAGAGAGGGGAAGGGAGAGAGAAGGAGAGGGAGAGAAACACCAATGTGTGGTTGCCTCTTGAGAGCCCCCTACTGGGGACCTGGCCTGCAAACCAGGCATGTGCCCTAACTGGGAATCGAGCCAGCTACCCTTTGGTTTGCAGGCCGGCACTCAATCCATTAAGACGCACCAGCCAGGGCTAGATGAGTATTTTTAAATCAATTCAACAGCTCTAGTCTTTCAACTGAATAATGTAATCTATTTGAATATAAATTTATTATTGATAGATGTACTTATAAAAAAGAAAAAATTATTATCAATAATTTTTCAATGTACTTATTGTCAATTTGTATCAATCAATGTACTTATTGTCAATTTGTTCATTGTTTACTGGCTTCTTTGTAGTTCCTCTTTTCTTTCTTTCTCTTGATCTCATCCTTTGTGATTTGGTGATTTTTGTTTTATGCCTAGATTTCTTTCTCATTATGTTCTGTGTATCTTCTATAGATTTTGCTTTATGTTAACTTGACACTTACATAAAACACACTATATTTAGCAAAGTCTATTTTAAGTTTATAACAACTTATGTGATTGTATTCCAAAGCTCTATATTTTACTGTTCTTTTCTTATTTTTTATGTTTTTATGTCACATTTTACATCTTTTTATCTTGTGTGTCCTTCAATTAATTATTATATTTCATACAGTATAGGGAATGGGGTAGCCAAAAATCCTATAAGCATGACCCATGGACATGAACAATGCAGGAGGACTGCATGAGGGAGTAGGGGCACTGGGTGAAGGGGCATAAAGGGGAAAAAAATCAGCACCACTGTAATAAAATAATCAATAAAATATAATTAAAATGTAAAAAGATAATTATATTTATTTTTACTACTTTTGTTTTTAACCTGGATAGTTTATAAGTGATTAATTCACTATCTTTACGATGTATTTATGTTTACCACTGAGATTGTTTTCCATATGATATTTGTTATTAATTAGCACCCTTTCTTTTTAGCATAAAGCTGTCCCTTCAATATTTCTTGAAAGACCAGTTTAGTTTTGAATGATAACTTTGCCAAGTAGAGTATTCTTTTTTGGAAGTTTGTTTTTTCAGGGGGTTGTTTGTTTTGTTTTTAATTTCAGCACTTTGAGTGTATCATGCTACACTTTCCTTGCCAGTAAAGTTTCTGCTAAAAAAAAAAAAAGGTGCTAAAATCTTATATGGGTTTTTATTGTATATAACAAGTTGTTTTTCTCTTGCTACTTTTAAGATTTTCTTTTTGTCTTTAGCTTTTGACCATTCAGTAATAAAGTTTATTGATGTGTAATTCTTTGGCTTCATCCTATTGGGGAATCTCTATGTTTCGTGGATTTGTATATTTCTTTTTTTCCCCCTATTGGGAGAGTTTTCAGCTATTATTTCTTCAGATAAGTTTTCTGCCCCCCTTTCCTTCCTCTCTACTTTTCCTGGGAACCCCTATAATGCAAAAGTTAGTCTGCCTGATATTTTCCCATACGTCCTTTGACCTCTAGTCACTTTTTTTCCTTGCCTTTTTGTCTTATTTCTATTCTAATTATATGTGTGTTCCACTGGTTTGTCTTTAGTTTACTACTCCTTTATTTTCTGCTTCATTTTGGCTGCTATTGAACCCCTCTGGTGTATTTTTCAGTTAAGTTATTATGTTCTTGAGCTCTGTGGCTTCTATTTAGCACATGATCATATTTTCTGTTTGTTGAAGTTCTTACTGTGTTCATTTATTCTATTCCCAAGTGAATAAGCATCTTTATGACTATCTTGAACTCATTTCCAGGTAAATAATTTATCTGTTTCATTAAGTTTCTTTTTTCTGAGATTTTCTCTTGTTTTTTCATTTAAAATATGTTTGTTTGTATCCTCATCTTTCTTGCCCTTTTATGTTGGTTTCTATGTATTAAATAAGAGAGACATATCTAGTTTTGAAGGGGTACTGTTGTTTAATTGATGAACATCATTGTTCAAACCTTCTTAACTCTTGGTCAAAACTTTGTGATGATCAAAAGCCTATTTTAGTTTTATTTTTTAATGTTTTATTTATTTTTATACAGAGAGGAAAGGTGGGAGAAAGAGAGGGAGGGGAACATCAATGTGTGGTTGCCTCTCATGTGCCCCACAACCCAGGCATATGCCCTGCAACCCAGGCATGCACCCTGACTGGGAATCCAACCAGCAACCCTTTGGTTCACAGGCAGGTGTTCAATCCACCGACCCACACCAGCCAGAGCCCTATATTATTTTTAATACCTCCAAGTTGCTGAGGGTGTACAAATTCCTGACCCAAATGGACATTTTTCAGTCAGAATCAAGATTTAGGCTGATTTGAAACCAGACGGTCAGGCAAAAGCTTTTTTAAAAATACAAATATGTATTGTCCTATGGGTCTGCAATCATAAGCTCTGCTGGCCTCCAGGCCAGGTGACCTGGAACTGTCCCCTGGGCAACAGCCAATCACAAGAACCAGGACTCCTGATGAGTGTATAAGCTTCCTTCTCAGACATACCAATGAGTGTTAATGTGGCAGAGAGAGATCTCAAAGATGGTATCCCCTGGCTTGTGTTCAGAGAGTATTTTTAATGTCCTCCAGATGTATGCCAGACTTAAAGCCTGTCCTACTAGTCAAATCTCCAAAACAAGCAAATAAAGATATCTCTCAAAAAAAAAAAATACTGGGAATGTGTTTTAGTTGTCTGTGCAGTGCCTTGGATATGATAGATTGTCATTAGCTATCTGACTTTTAAAGTCCTTTGGGTGCTAGGAATGCAAGTCTCCCTGGTCAATAGAACCATGATTTCAAGAGGTGTCCCTTTGCCTGGAGGTAAAATCAAACAAAAAACAAACAAACAAAAAACAAAAAAGTGGAGCACCAGACGTGTAAAAGCTCCCCTTTGGGAGTTGTTGGTGTTCTGCAACGTGACATAAGGGTAGTGTAAAGATTTACTGCGGCTTTAGCAAGGCCTGGGGAGAGTGCAAAGATGATGTTTTTGGTTTGTGGGTGAAGATGGCACCCACAGAATAAAATAATAATTGCATATACCCTAGCAGGGTAAAAGGACAGAATAAAAATAGTGCCTCCTGGCACCTCTGTCCCCAGAAAGTATCTCAACAGTCCCAGGTCCCTCCATCAGATACTTTAAGATTAGGAAATGAATCACTTTCACTCAGAGTATGGGCACTGTTCAAAAAGCTGTTTCTGAGCTGAGTCCTGGGGTGAGGATGGCTGCATGTGAGCCCTGTAAGAGGCAGTTCTCCATTTGCTGCGCCCTTTTGAGTCATTGGTTTCCTAAGGCAGATATTTGAGGACTTACTCTCAGGATAGGTCTTAAAAGTTGGTGTACCTGATCTGGGGTGCAAATGTCTAGCTCCTCACAGAGAATCTCTGGGTTTGTGAGTTCCCTGCCCTTTGTTTATTGCTGTGTTATGGATAGGGCTTATGGTAACACAGTCATTCAGCCTCTCCTACCTTGATATGGGCCTTTTTTTTTTTTTTTTTTTTTGGAGATGTGAAGGAACCACTCAGCTAGTTTTCAGATTTTCATCAGAGGAGATTGTTCCACATGTATCTGTAGACTTGGTGTGTCTATGGGAGTGTAGGATCTTCCTAAGTCTCCATCTTGGACTGCCTCTACATATATTCAATTACCCTTTATTTTTAAAAATACTGTTGCTAGGTATACAGTTTCCATTTCAGATGTTCATCGCTTAGAGTATGTTATTCCACTGACTTTGGCTTCCATGATTTTTTAAAAAAGATTTTATTTATTCATTTTTAGAGAGAGGGAAAGGGAGTGAGAAAGAGAGGGAGAGAAACATTGCTATGTGAGAGAGAAACATCAATAGGTTGCCTCTTGCACACCCCCACCAGAGGCATGTGCCCTGACTGGGAACATGCCCACAACCCAGGCATGTGCCCTGACAGGGAATCGAACTGGTAAACTGCCAGTTCACAGGCCAGTGTTCAATCCACTGAGCTACAGCAGCCAGCACTGGCTACCATGATTTTTGAAAAATATATTAGTGATGATCCCTTGTATATTAATTTTCTCCTTCTGATTTCAGTAGGAAATCATTGTCGGTTTTTCAAGTAACTATGATATATTTAGGTGTGGATCACATGAAATTTATAGACTGTAGACTAATGGTTTTTATTTATCAAATTTGGGGGATGGGATTTTGAACATTTTTTTCTTTAAATATTCTTCCTGCCCATTTCTGTCTTGCCTTTTTTTGTGATTCAGTTATATGAATATTGGTACTTGACAGTGTCACACTATTCCCTGAGTCTCTACAGAGCTCCTTCTTGAAGGAGCTCTTACCATTCATGACAACATGGATGGATCTAGAGAGCATTATGCTAGGTGAAATAAGCCAGGTGGTAAAAGACAAATACCTTATGATTTCACCTATAAGTGGAGACTAATCAACAGAACAAAAAAGCAAGTGAAATGTAACCAGAGACATTGAAGTGAAGAACAAACTTTCAGTGAACAAAGGAGAGGGGAAGGGGGGGGAAACAGGAGGGGTGGTAAAGGAAGATATATAGGACAAAGTCAAGGAGGGGTGGGGCCAGATTTGGGGGGAAGGGGTGGTGGTGGGGGAAAATGGACAAATCTGCACTTATACAACAATAATTTTTTAATATAAAATAAAATTTTAAAAAAGATAATGTTTACTTATATAGACATTATGTAGTACAATGTGTACATTTATATTTATACATGATATCTTGAGTCATTCAGAAAAGCATTTCCCTATGCTTCTTTTTTTCTTTTTAATCCTTGCCTAAGGATACATTAGTTGATTCTAGAGAGAGAGAGAGAGACATCAAAGTGAGAAAGAAACATTGATATGAAAGAAACATCTATCGGCTGCCTCCTGTTTGTGCCCAGATCAGGTATATGTCCTGACTGAGGTATATGTCCTGACTGAGAGTAAAACCCCCCAACCTTTTGGAGTAAAGAATGATGCTCCAGCCAACTGAGCCATCCAGCCAGGGAAGGGCACCTGCCTAGGTTTTTTGATGGGATTTGAGTTGTCTGTGTAGGTCATTTGCAGATAACAATCATCTTTAAATTATGTACATTATTGAATAAGTCCATGTAGGTATGTAATATATCATTCTAATTACTTGAATCTTCTTTAAGTTCCTTCAGTGAAGTTTATAATATGCATACATATAAACACAAACACATGTGAATGAATATGTATATGCACACATGTATATATGCACACATAAATGTGTATTTGTAAATATATATATTTACTATATATATAATTTACAAACACTATATATATTTGTTGTTTGTATATATGTTGTTGTTTTATGTATCTCTATATAGATGATAGATAGATAGATAGATAGATAGATAGATGATAGACAGATAGTCTGAAAAAGTCCAATCATTGTTAATATAACAGGAACTGTTTTTTGACATCGATGTAATCTGGCAGCCAAGGATAGTGGACTGGAATGCACATGCCCGAACAATGACAACTTCACTGTACTACTCAATGGGGGCAGTAGATGCCATTGAGTGAGCATGTGTATTGCGTCGCCATTGCATTCAAAATGACTGAGCAAACAGAGCAATGAATCTGCATCCAATTTTGCATTAAGCTTGAACGTTCCTCAGTGGAAACTATTTGAGTAATTCAGAAGTTGCATCATATAGGCAACTGATGATTGGCAGCTTCATCAGAACAATGTTCCCGCTCATGAATCATGTCTCAGGCAGAGTTTTTTGGTGAAACGTCAAATCTCCCAGGTGACTCAGCCCCCTTACAACCAAAATTTGACACCCTGTGACTTCAGGCTTTTCCCAAAGCTAAAATCACCTTTGAAAGGGAAGATATTTCAGACCATCAATAAGATTAAAGAAAATACAATGGGGCAGCTAATGGCAACTGGAACTATCTGAGGTCCCAAGGTACCTACTTTGTAGGGGACTGAGGTGTCATTGTCTTATGTATGTTGTTTCTTGTATGTTGTATATTCTTCCATAATGTCTCTATTTTTCACATTACATTGCTGGATACCTTCTGGACAGGCCATATATATATATATATATATATATATATATATATATATTTATCATAGTAGCTTGGACCTAATGTGTAAAGTTGAGTAAGAACAGTTTTACCATCTTATCCCTATTTCAGAGCAAATATATAAATGTTTTATCACTATGAGTGATATTAATTTGGTATTGTCTATGAACACTGTCACATTAAGAATTTCTTTCTATTATTAATTTACCAGAAGATTTTTATGAATATATTTTCTACTTTAGTATATTTCTGAGAAAGCACTGTTTAGTTTTATAGCCAAAGAAATAACCACCAGCATCAGTTTTAATATGTAAATCAAAGATAACTTTCCTGATTGGTCAATGACAAACATGTTTCAGTACACAGGACTCTGAAAGCCAACCAATGAATATCAGGCCCAAAATTTTGAAGTCAAGTCAATCAGCAGTAGACTCATTCCTGTGAAGAACTTTCTAAAACCAGACAATCAATAACAGTCTCACTGAACATCAGTTCTCCCAAGGCTAATGTGTATTTTATCTTTCCACTTAAACCAGCCCCCAAACAACTGTTCAACCAAAATACTCATGAAAAATTAGAAGTCTACTACTTTTAAAAAAATATATATATATATGTGTAGCCATTCTAACTTTATTTATGCAAATAATACATTAATATCATTTCTACTATCATGTGGTAATCTCTAACATTATTTAAATAATCATGACTGTTTTTTCCTTTATTGACTTTAAAACACTAATTTTTCATTTCTTTGTAATCAAAGTAACTGGAAGTTTATAGAATTTTTTAACCTTACTTTGACACTTGCCTCCTTGCAGTCTATTTCTTATTAATAAATCAAAGTATTGTTTATCTTCACCTTGCCTTGTTTCACTTCACCTCTCTCTATCTGTCAGTAATTTACACTGAAGGTAAACTGAGCCATTAGAATGAAATGGGGATTTGGATTTCCACAATTTTCCATAAGCAGTGAAAAGTACATAAATTTAACTTAATGCTTATATGCTTATATATTGTATAACATATGTATGTATATACATGCACACACACACACACACACACACACACACACACATATATATATATATATATATATATATATATATATATATGAATTGATATTCACATATTGGAAACACTTAAACAAAATTAACTAACTGCTTCAAAGAAAATGCTCCAGCCATTTTCTAAGCTGAAAGAAACATGGTAAAGTTTTATGTGAATCAAGATAATATATCAACGAAATGCAGAAAATTAAATCACAAGAACTTCAAGAATCTCAGTGGTTTATTTTTATTTTTTTTGCAAAAGTTTAGACACTTCTCCAAGGAAGACATACACAAGACCTACAGACACATGAAAGGATGATCAGCTTCACTAGCCATCAGAGAGATGCAAATTAAAACCACAATGAGATACCACTTCACAGCAGACAGAATGGACATCATAACCAAATCAACAAAGAACAAGTGCTGGGGAGGATGTGGAGAAAAGGGAAACCCTAGTGCACTGTTGGTGGGAATGCAGACTGGTACAGCCACTGTGGAAAACAGTTTGGGATTTCCTCAAAAAACTAAAAATAGAACTGCCTTTTGATCCAGCTATTCCACTGCTGGGAATATACCCAAATGATCCTGAAACACCAATTGGAAAGAATTTATACATTCCTATATTAATAGCAGCACTATGTAATTGATCATCAGTAGATGAGTAGATAAAAAATGCTGATACATCCACACAATGGAATACTAAGCAGCAGAAAGAAAAAATGACACTGGAGACTATTTGCTAAGTGAAATGAACCAGTCAGTGAAAGACAAATACCATATGTTATAACACATAAGAGGGATCTAATGAACAAAGTAAACTAATAAAATAGAACCAGAGGCATAGAAACATGGAACAGACTGACATCTCTAAGAGAAGAGTGGGGAAGCGGGGACTGATTGAAAAAAGATGATCAGTCAAAAAACATATACAAAGGACCCATGGACATAGACAATAGTGTGAAGATTGACTATGGAAGTGAGGGTGGGCTGGCTGAAGTGGGGAAAAGGGAGAAAAATTACATCAACTCTAATAGCATAACAATAATATACTTTTAAAAGAATAAAGGAGTTTATTAATAACAAAAATAAGTTAAACAATAAAAAATTAACAATGTATCTGTACTATATTTCTTACCTTTAGTGTGTTCTTCTTTTATTTTAGATTTTATGAGGAACTTCTGAATATTTGTTTCTAATAAAACAGTGCTTTATGAAATACTCTTTCTCAGACACAAGTTCTTGTTAGACTAAATATATCACACATTATTGTCATGTACTTGTTTTTTGCGTGGAAAAGAAAATTGATATTTCTTTTGACTGTGTGTGGTGCTCTAAAATTTGATATTTTGTTCATTTTCTCATTATGATTTATCAAATTTGGTGAAGAGGTATCTGGTTATTTAGTGATTTGTATTAGCATGCTCCTTTTGGAGGATATGAAACCAAGCATGTAAAATGATCGTATCAACTCAGCAAACAAAATTAACTTGCACACCATGCATTGTGTACATGAAAACATCCAATATTTACCATGTGTACTAAAATGAAGGAATAATTAACATATCTCTGATAACCAGACATTAAAGGATGACAGAGCAAAAGAAAAATAAATAATATGGTTACAAAGGACATTAGGATGTTGATCAAATTAACATGAGGCTGGTTTCATTAAAAAGGAAAAAGAGAAAGTAAACACTGATATAAGATGTGTGACTACAATAAGATAGTATGAGTTTTCAGAAAGACTTCTAAATTTGCTTAATTTATATGTGATGTATTTTTATTCTTCCTAGGTTTATTAATACATTTTATAATAACCTTCTAAAAAGAAATAAAACAAATTTTGTCTTATATTGTGAATGGTTATGGAATATCCATCCCCTGTTTCTCCAAATTTTTGTGCCCATGTCAATCACTTTTATAGATAAGCATCTCTTTCCACAGTGTGACTATAACTTAGAGTGGGGATGCTATAGAAGTTCCACGTTTACCAGTGCTATTTGTATCCCCACGACTATTTACTTGATACATACAAAGGAATAGAGGTCATCTCTATCATCCCAAGAAGATGGCTAAAACAAAAATTAATCTAAAATTAATTGGTGTGTAACTTTAGGTCAGATCATTTACAGCCTATCTCACTCATCTCTCAACCATTATATAAGGACTTAGTTTTTATGAATTCCATACTTAAGCATGCAACATTTGAGATGAAACTATATTTCTAAAATAGTGGATTACTACTATGTGGTAGTTGTCTTGTGATTTTAAAACTCTAATTCATCAAATATATTATTGTATTGCATTGTATTGTATTGTATTTGATGTGATTGTATTAACAAATTTCTAATATTTCTAAAGATTACTTGGATAAATTATGGCTATATCTGAAGATGATTTTTGAAGAATAATTGGCTTTTCTGCCAAGATGGTAAAGTATGTAAACTCTGTGTTTGCCTCCTCTCCTGACTACATCCAAATTACAACTCTAAGGATATAAAAGGGAAGCCACATTGAGACTGGTAGAAGGGGCAGAATGTTCAACATATGCAAATCAATCAGTGCGATATACCACATTAATAAAATGAAAGATAAAAATATTAAGATTATATCAATAAATGTATAAATAGCATTTGACAAGACACTATATCCATTTATGAATAAAAATCAATTAAATGGGTATAGAAGGAAATTACCTCAACATAATAAAGGCCATATATGACAAACCCTCAGCTATATTACATTCAATGGTAAAAAACTACAGGCTTTTACTCTAAGATGAGGAACAAAAATGGTTGACCAATTTCACCACTGTTATTTAACCTGCTATTAAAAGTCTGAGCCAGAGCAATCAGGCAAAAGAAAGAATTATAAGGCATATAAATATTGGGGATGAAGAAGTAAAATTGTCATTTTTTGCAGGTGACGTGATTCTTTTGATAGAAAATCCTGAAGACTCTACAAAAACTACAAACTATAAGACATAAGTAGCCCTGGCTGCTGTGGCTCAATGGATTGAGTACTGGCCTGTGAACCAAAGGGTCACCAGTTCAATTCCCAAGTCAGGGCACATGCCTGAATTGTAAGTCAGGTCCCTAGTAGGGGATGTACGAGAGGCAACCACACATTGATGTTTCTCTCCCTCTCTTTCTCCCTCCCTTCCCCTCTCTAAAAATAAATAAATTTAAAAAAAAAAACTTTTGGAAAAAAAGGAGTAAATTTGCAGGATAAAAAAATCAATATACAAAAGTTAATTTTGTTCTCATACACTAACAATGAAACATGAAAAAAGAATGAAAAACAGTTCCATTTTCAATTGCAATAAAAAGGATAAAATATGTAAGGATGCACTTAAAGAAAATCCCCCTGGCTGGTGTAGCTCAGTGAATTGAGCGTCAACCTGCAAACCAAAGTGTCACTGGTTTGATTCCCCAGTCAGGGCACATGCCTGGGTTGAGGGCCAGATCCCCAGTTGGGGGCACTCAAAAGGAAACCACACATTGATGTTTTCCTCCCTCTTTCTCCCTCCCTTCATCTCGCTCTAAAAATAAATAAATAAAATCTTAAAAAAAAAAAAAAGGAAGAGCTATCCACAGAAAACTACAAGACACTGATGGAAAGATATTTTGTGTCCATTGATTGGAAGAATTAACAGTTAAAATGTTAATTCTTGACCCAAAATAATATAAAGATTTAATGTAATTGCCATCAAAATCTTAATGACATTTTTTTTAAAACATGGGAAAAAATCCTCAAATTTATATGGAAATGCAAAAGACCCCAAATACCCAGTGAGACCTTTAGTAAGAAAGACAAAGGCAGAGGTATCATGCTTTCTGACATCAAGTCATACTAAAAAACTGTATTAATCATAACAATAAGGTATTAGCAAAAAAAAAAAAAGACACATGGACCACTGAAACAGAACTGAGTATTCGTAAATAATAATATATAGGTTACTAATTTTTTACAAAGGAGCCAAAACCATACATTGGAAAAAGGAAAGTCTCTTCAATAAATGGTTATGAGAAAATTTGAAAACCTCCTGCACAAGGGTACAATTAGACTGTTATGTGACACAATACACACAAAAACCTCTCAAAATTGATTAAAAACTTGACTATAAAACCTGAAACAACAAAATTTATAGACAAAACATAAGTACTAAAATTATGGATATTGGTCTCAGAAGGTTTTTTGTGAACTTGACCCCAAAGACAAGGGAAAGAATTGGTATAACTGAACAACAAAAGCACAAACAATCCAATAACAATCCAATTTAAAAATAGGCAGAAGAATTGAATACTTTTTCCAAGAAGACATACAAATGACCAACAGATATATAAAAAGATGCTCAACCTCACTAGCTATAAGGGAAATACAAATCAAAACTGTCATAGCACCTCATGCCTGTTAGAATCAATAAAACACAAAATAACAGTGTTGGAGAGAAGGAAACCTCATACACTGCTGAAGGGAAAGAAAATTGGTACAATCACTATGGAAAACAGTGTGGGTATCCCTCAAAAATTTAAATTTAGAGCTACCATATGAACCAGCAATTGTCTTTTGGGTATCTATCCAAAAAAATTGAAAATATTTATTCATATAGATATATGTACTCCTGTGTTCACTGCAGCATTATTCTCAAAAGCTAAGACATGCAAACAACATTAAGTGACCTTTGATGGATGACTGGATAAGGAAGAAGTAATTATATTTATTATTACACACACAGACAATGGAATACTACTCAGCCATAAAAATAATGAGATACTGCCACTTGTAACAACATGGATGGCTCTTGAGAATATCAAGCTAAGGGAAGTAAGTCAGATGGAAAAGGATAAAACCATATGATTTCACACGTATGTGGGATAAAAAAAGAGAAACCAAAACATAAACACACTTATAGACACATACAACAGCTTGGTGGTTACCATGGGGGAATAGCAGAGGAGGGAGGATGAAGAAGTCAAAGAGGGTTAAAGATATGGTGATGGATAGAGGCTAGTCTTTGGTGGTGAGCATAAAATATAACATACAGATATAAACCTATACACCTCAAATTCATATAATGTTATCCAATATTACCCCAACAGATTTAAGAAATAAAATAAAAAGCAATAAGGACTGTAAGACAAAATTAACACAACTTTACAGAATTTTATAAAAGTATAAATATTGTATTCTTGAAGTATATTTATTTTTAAAATAAAATAATATTTAAGAAGAAAAAAAGAATCAGGAGGAATATCTTGACTTTAGAGATTCCCTCCTTAGAAGTAAGGGGTCTCAGACCCTTACCAGGCATTGCAGCCTAGGGCTCAGTGCTGGGAAGATAAGTTTCCATGAAAATATGGCTGTGAAAACCAGTGGGGTATGCACACTTAAAAAAAAAAAAAGGATCCTAAAAACTGGTGCAAAAACTTGCTCACAAACCTACTTGCTCTAAGCTTTGTACAAGGTATATGAACTTGAAAAAAGCCAGGACATTAAGGGAGTAACTAAATTGACTAACTTCACAGAAAAGACTAGAGGAGCATGGGCTGAGACAACTGTCTCTGGGGACAGAAGTACTGGCAGGAGCCATGTTCTTTGTGGAGCTTCCCGCCCACCGAGGCAGGCTAGCATGATGGGCACACTACCTCAGCTCTCCATTAACCTAACTATCACAATTCTCCCTGTCCTGGTGATTCCCTGAGACCCTGGCCACCCCAACTAACCTGCTCAGCCAGAGCTCCTTCTATTGGCTCCCCACAGAAGCATCTTGCCTCAGCTTGTGCCACAAATTTTCACAAAGTCTCTCAAAAATCCACAGACTTCAAACAAACAGTGCCCAGCCTCCCTGTGAATTGTAGCGTTTTCTTAGCAGCTCCAAGCTCACCATAAACTGAGACCAATTTCAACTATCACTGTAACTCTGATCAGGTGACCCCAAGTCTGGTGTAAGCAGCAGCAACTTGGCTTGGAACATGATTTTAACTAAGTGACCACAATCCCAGCACAAGTAGTGGCTGGTCTCAGCATATGTTATGGTGCCTACCAAAGATCTCAAACTCAGAACAAGAAGCAGCTCACCTTGGTTTTCAAAATAGCCTGCCCCTCCCCCCCTCCCCCACTCTCATCTCCAGGAGTTTCCAAGACTAACACTAATGACAGTCAACCATAGATCACATGGTAGTTCCTACAAAAAAACCTTAAGCCAGACACAAATGGCAGCTGACTTTGGCCTACATTGCAGCCTCTCTTAAAAATTACCAGCACCAATACACTTAATAATTGGCCTTAGACTGTCCCAGAGCACCACCCAAGGGACCAACATGCTCTATTAGTGAAACACCAGAAAGCTGGACACAGCTGGCACCAAAATGACACTAAAAACTCCTGTTCTGTATGGTCAGCCCCCACACATCAGCTAATCTTCTATAGACACAGCCAGGCTTCACAACCAGTAAGACTAAGGCAGAGTCAATTCTACCACTTAGGTGCCAATAGCAGCTGAGTCTCAACTACAACAGGAAGGCACACACAGCTTACATAGAAGACATCCCTGGAGCACCAAGCTCACGTCATCAGGGAGATTTTACAGGGAGACTCTGTAGATCTGCCCAATGCATAGAAACAACTGAGGGAGTTGGTCTACCAATGTAAGGAGACAAAGAAACATATTTCAAATTAAAGAATTGGACAAAAGTTTAGAAAAAGATCTATCAGGGGTGTCCAACCTTTTGGTGTCTCTGGGCCACAATGGAAAAAGCTGTGTTATCTTGGACCACACATTAAATACACAAATACTAACAAAAACTGATGAGCAAAAAAAAAAAAAAAGACTCTAAGTAAATTTTCAATTTTGTGTTGGGCCGCATTTATAGACATCTGGGCCACGTGTTGGACACCCCTGAAACAAAGATAAACAACCTACCAGATGCAGAGTTCTAAACACTGGGTATAGGATTCTCAATAAATTTAGCATAAGAACAGATGAACTCAGTAAGAATTTCAGCAAAGACATGAGAAACAAAAAAGGAGATGGAAAACATATAAAAGAACCAGTCAGAAATGAAGGGCATAATAATAAAGAATACATTAGAGGAAATTAACAACACATGAGATGAAGCAGAGGTCGAATCACCAATGTTTGAGACAAGGTAGTGGGAAACGCCGAAATGGAACAACAGGAAAGAAAAAAGAAAAGAATTTTAACAAATTAGTTTACCAGACTCCTGGAACAACATCAAACACAACAGCATTATCATCAGAAGGGTACTAGACAAGAAGGGTGAGAGCAAGGTTTGAGAACCTATTTGAGAAAATAATGATAGACAAGTCCCTTAACCCGGCGAAGGAGTAAGATGCAAGTCCAGGAAGTACAAAGAGTCCTAAATAAGAGGAGCTCAAAGCTGGTCACACCAAGACACATTCTAATTAGCTTGCTTAAATTAAAACTTAAAACAAAAAAAAAGAAGCTTAAAGACAAAGAATCTTAAATATAGCAGGAGGAAAGCAGTTACATACAATGGTGCTCCCATAAGACCGTCAGTTGGTTTCTCAACAGAAATTTTGCAGGTTGGAATTGGCACTAAATATTCAAAATGATGGCAAGCAAGGACCTACAACCGATATTACTCTAGCCAGTAAAACTATCATTTAGAATCAAAGATGAGAGAAAGGGTCTCCTAGATGAGACAAAGCTAAAGGAGTTCATTACAACTAAACCAGTATTACAAGAAATGTTAAAGAATTTTTAAGAAGAAAAAATAATCATAATTAGGAATAAGAAAATATAGGAAAGAATAATTTCTCATTGACAAAGGCACACTTAATAAAAGCCGTGGCTCAACTAACTATATAGCTGCCATTTTCATCAACATGAATGGACCTTGACAATATCATGCTAAGGAAACAAGTCAGATAGAAAAAGTCAAGAACCATATGATTTCACTAATTTAAGAAATATAACTAAAACCAACATATGAAATAAACAAACTAAAACTCATAGACACAGACAATAGTATGGTTGTTACCAATGAGAAAGGGATGTGGGCAGGAGGTAGCAAAGGGTAAGGGGATGAAATACATGGTGACAAAAAGAGATTTGACTTTGAGTGGTAAACACAAAATGCGATATACAGGTGATATATTATAGAATTTTATACTTGAAATCTATTTCCTTTTATTAATGTCACCACAATAAATTTAATAAAAAATGAAAGAAGAAAAAAGAAAGTTATTATAAAAGTTAAAATGCAAACATAGGAAGGTCATGTGTATTTACAATAAACTAAGGTGTACACAAAACACACAAAAAAATAATTTAAAAAATAATTTAAAAAATGACAAAACATAAATGTGGAGGGGGTGACTAAAAATTGCAGTGATTTTAGAATGTGTTTGAACCTAAGCATCCATCAACTTAAATAGACTGCTATAAACATATCTTGGCACATATGAAGCACATAGTAACCACAGATGAAAAAAAATGGTGGAAGTCATAAAAGAAATAAAGAGAAAAGAATCCAAACATAACACAAAATTTCAGCTGCCCTAAACATGAAGAGGAACACTCTCTTAATAAAAAAAATATATATAACCCTCAACAATTAGCACCCTCACCAATGTCAGGGGTGATTATAATATCTTCATGTGTTCCAATATTTCAGTCTTCCCAGAAAGTATCCAGCAATGTAATATGAAAAATAGAGACATTTGTTGAAGAAGATATGAGATGCAAGAAACATTGTACATAGTACAATGATGCCTGAGTCCCCTTCAAAGTAGACACCTTGGGACCTCACACAGTTCTCCCAGTCGCCATCAGCTGCTCCTTCATATTTTCCAGAATCTCATTGATGGTCTAAAATCTCTTCCCTTTCAAAGGTGATTTTAATTTTGAGGAAATCCAGAAATGTCAGGGCACCAAATCCAGATTATACAGGTGCTGAGTCACCTGGATGACTTGATGTTTCACCAAAAACTCTGCATGAGACATGATGCATGAGTGGGCTCAATGTTGTGATGAAACCACTGATCACCAGCTGCCCATAGCTGCAGCCTTCTGAATCATCTGAATAGTTTCCGCAAAGGAATGTTCAAGCTTAGCCCAAAATTTGATGCCGATTCATTGTTCTACTCAGTCATTTTGAATGTGATGGTCACACAGTACCCGTACTCACTCAACCGCATCTGCTGTCCCCAGTGACTAGCACAGTGAACTCATCATTGCTCATTCATGCACATTCTAGTCCACTCTCCTTGGCTACCAGATTACACTGATGTCGCACAAACCATTCTCATTATATCAACAATGGGTGGACTTTTTCCAGACAGACCCCATAGATAGTGAGCCTGAGATGGAAACATAATGAAACCAGATGAATTGATTTTCACCTTGAATCTAAGTTAGCTATTATCAATCCAATTATATATAATAAAAATTATCAGATCAGATTTAACTTTATAGCCTATAGTCAATTTAGGTATAAAAATTAAGAGTTTGAGAAATATATTTTGAAATTTTCAACATCATGTGCCATTAAATATTAACCTGCCTATAATTAATGAGGCACATTAATAGTCATGATAGTTTTCTTTTTTTAAATTCTTTTTTGGTATATTTTATTGAGTATGCCATTACCATAATAGTTCTCTATAAAACAGCTTATATTTTATTTCATTAACTGGAAAAAATGTTTTAAAAATATATCCACTCATAGTTCTGAGTAATATCATTAGAATAGAAATTAGTTCACCTTTTTATATGTTCTATATAGCAGCTTTCATAATGTATATTTTTCCACAGCAAATAAAATATTAAATATATTTTATGTAAAATTCTTTGATAGGGATTTGCCCTGTCTGGATGGCTTAGTTTGTTGGAGCATCTTCCCATACACCAAAGCTTGCTGGTGTGATTCTCATTTAGGGTCCATAAGTAGTTTACCATTCGATCTGTTGTTCGTATGTATGGGAGGCAACCAATCAATGTTATCTCTCACATTGATCTTTCTCAATCACTCTCTCTCTCTCTCTCGCTCTCCCTTCCTCTCTCTCTCTAGTCAATAAACATATTCTTGGGTAAGGATTAGAATATTCATTGATTGTGTTTAATAAGTAAGCTATCATAACATCATCTTTTTTTTTTTGTTGCTAATGAATACTAGAGATGGGGAAATACTATATTTGAGTGAATAGTCTGATTTTTTTTAAAACGTGTCCCATGACTTCTAAAAAATATTTCTTAAATATTGCATCAAATGAAATGAAAATAGACATTTAAGTCATTAAATAACCCTGACTTTTTGTTTATTTTGTTTTTTTAAATTTACCTAATGAGTATATGTTGCTTTAAGTTTTAAAATAAACACTAATAATTTTGCATTATTTTTACTTTTTGTGTAAAGACAGTCTGAAAAACTACAAATGTCAGAGTTACATGGGTTTAATCTGTTTTCTAGAATCAGAAATATGTATTTCTCTACATGGTTAGGAAGACAGTGGTAGATGTTATATTATCTTCATCAGTTAGCCTGTTTGATTTATTGCACATCCATATACAAGTTACCTCATCAGTAGAAGTGTGTCATTGTCATCAAAGCACCTATATTATTAGGTTAGAATTTGTTTAAAAGAACAGTTCCTTGGCATGGGCACATTGAAACATTTTACTTGTCCTTATTTATTTTGATACTTTATGTACAACAGGCATTTTCAAAACATGACATTTATGACAGTCCTTAATAATCTTTCAACTGGCCAATAACAACTTTCTGAGTCTATTCACACTCTGAGTATAGTGGTTATTTGTTTCAATTACTACAGTATAAAATATCCTATTGATTCTGATATCTATTGGATGTCAATAAGTCAACTGGTCTGGACATCTGCAAGAAGGAAAACGCTATTGAATGTAACTTATCAGGGATCGCCTAGGATAATAACCCATTCTGCTCACCGTAAGTGCTCACTGAAGCACAACACCTGACAATATGGGACAGTCACCCACTGCTGAGAATCAACAAAAACAGGAATGTCAGAACTCACCAGTGCGGCTGGCAAATCTTTCAGATTGTCATACTCTCTTCTCCTCAGGGAGAACCTTTAGAGATGGTGCATGTTGTCACTTGTAAAATTAGAATTTCCTTACAGAAGTTCATCTTGATACCATTATTTAAGTCTGCATAGGAAAAAAAACAGAGAGAACTAATATAAGAATAAGATAAAAACAATTATAGAAGAGATAATAATCAAATATAAAAATATTATATTGTTTGAAGAAAGGCCTGAGTGTGCTTTGAAAGGACTCGCTAAGTTATTAGATCCATTGATAAGAAAAGACACATCTAGGGATTTTTGTTAACATTCTATGAACTCTAACTATAAAGAGGAAATCATTAGAGATTCTATGTAGAAAATAAAAAGTAAGATTTCTTTTGTCATTAGATTTCTAGGTGAGAACACTAAGAAGTAAGATGAAGGGATATTGCTTCTATATTCTGAGCTAAAGTAACTTGTCCTAAAAATCGTGTAACTAGCAAAGGTATGGTCTATCTATTAGGAAGAAATTAAGATACCCAGTCATAGGTATTTTAAGGGTCCTGGTCATGAATATAAAGGAAGGCAATTCAGCAAGGCCCATTTTCCGTAGTTACAGTCAACTGCAGAAGTACAGGTGTGGAATAGACAAGGCTCAGAATTTACCAAATGACAAACTGTCAAAAAAATGGGCAAAAGAGCTGAAGGTATATACATGGGAAAAATTATAATAGGTTAGATATACTACAAAAGATGACAAGAGGGTGAGGGAGAAAAAAAAAGGGGAGGATGGAGTCTTTGAATTTTAAGCCCTGGTAAAGCACAACTGTTAATGGAGGTTATAAGATGGAAAAAACTGAGATATGGTAATTGAGATAAGAACACATGAGGGTGATATTTTTGAGAGCCCTGCATAAACAAAGGTTTGCAGATTATTATAAGAGGTAATGACTGAGACTAAGGTAGGATGACAAAGATGACTAAACAAGAGAGGTTCAGTAAGTGAAATGGATGATTGTAATATTTATCTTCATGGATGTTAAAATAAATTCCAGAAAATAAGGCAACAAATACACATTTAAAATCAATAACTGCTATTTACTAGAATTTTTTTAAAGGCAAAGAGAACTAGAAATAAAAACCTGGCAGAAATACCAATTTTAAAGCAGATAGTTCTAATATACAAAGTATAACTAAGTAAATAGAGAACCCGAGCAATAGTCCTTAAACTTTATTTACAAATAATTAAACATATATAGCACATATAAAATACATATAAAATTGTATATGAGCATAGACCATTGCAAAAATGATAATGTATTTGAATATAAAGAAAACTTTGGTAATTCTACAATCTATATTTTCTATTCATAAACCAATAATCTAGAAACAAACAGGAAATAATCAAAGGTGAAAAAACAGTCTTCAGTACTCTAAAACCAAAAAGTACGCTGCTATACAACCATTAGATGAAAGAGTAAATGAAAAGGAAACTTGTCAAATAAAATGGGCAATATTTAACATGAAAACCATGATAACTAAAGGAGTAATAGAGAACATTTTATAATTCTTAATGTTTTTATTTTTAAAGAAAACTATGAATAGAATATAACCACTTTTTGAAATTGAAGACCAGACAACCAGCTATACCAACCCAAATTATGAAGTGGATACTAATAAAAATGTAAAGTTTTGAAGTAGAAAAAAAGTCAAAATGTGAGTCTTGGGCCCTGACGGGTGTGGCTCAGTGGGTTGGGCGTCAGCCTGCAAACCAAAAGGTCACCTGTTTGATTCCAAGTCAGGGCACATGCCTGGGTTCTTAGCCAGGTACACTGCCTGACTATGGACATGTGAGAAACAACCAATCCCTGGCTGGGGGGTGGCAGAGGCAACTGATTGATGTTTCTCTCCCTCACTTTCTCCCTCCCTTCTACTCTCTCTAAAAATAAATAAATAATTTTTTTAAAAGATATGTGAGTCTCTGAAAATCAAATAATAAAATAGAAAAATTTCTCTCAAGCAAATAGAACCTCATTCAATGAAATGATTAAAATAAGACAAATGTGACCTTGTAAAACCAAAAAATGTTACAAAACAATAGAAGTATATGGAAAGTGTTAGCTCTATTTTGCTTAATTTAAAGTTCTTGGTGATTCAGTGTATTCTAAACTACAGAACTGTTGTGGAATAATGACACATAAGTGATATTTTCACCATCCCTTATTATTTTTGCCTGCTTTTATGTATAAATTTTAGATTGATTTTTTTTCAGTAGAAGGAATAATAAACCTAAGAAACATTTTTGGTAATCTTTAAGATTAAAAGTGTAATTTGAGGTGAAGTAGCATCTTTATGACTTTGAATCTTCTTGGGTAGAAACACAAAATGGTCCATGGTTTGTTATCAAATTACTAAGTATATATATATGCTTATAGATAGATAGATAGATAGATAGATAGATAGATAGATAGATGATAGATAGATAGAGAGAAAGAGAGAGAGTGAGAGAGAGAGAGAGTGAGAGAGAGAAAATAACTCATTTTCAAATAGTTACTTTATTGAATGTTCTTTTTCAATATGGGGATGGTCAAAAAAAATGTGTCCTGGGGATATTTTTTAATTACTGAATATTTATATGTTGTTTTGCCTACTTCTATTATGTACCTTCTAAAACAAAGGACATCAGATTCCTAGGAATGAGCACCCATGTTTTGTATCCAATTTAATGGATATGCTCCTATGCTTGAAATCAAAAAAAGTATCGGCAGTTTTGTATAAATGCACATGTATGATTTACTATTATATGTAATTAACCTATACTAATAAAATGATTAGTAATAGGTAACTTCTAAAATTAATTTTTGCACTTATATAGTTTGTGTATTATATTTATTTTTCTTATTATGATAATATATAAAATAATACTAATATACTTCTTTTTGTGATATGAGATGGCTTAAAAAACTACAGTTTTATTTTAAATACTGTGGCTTAGAATTTTTTTCCCTTTTTATAGAATTTATTGGGGTGACATTGGTCAATAAAACTATACAGGTTTCAGGTGTGTAATTCTACAATATGTCATCGGTGTATTGCACCACGTATTCACCCCTAAGTCAAGTCTCCTTCCATCACCATTTATCCAACCATAACCTCTCCAACCTCGCCCCACCCATCCCTCTGGTAATCACCATATTGTTGTCTGGGTCTATGGATTTTTTTAATCCTTCCACATTTTTTCACCCAGGCCCATCACTCTCCTTCCCCCTAAGAGCTGTCATTCTGTTCTCTATGTCTATCACTGTTTTACTTGTTAGCCCATTTTGTTCAATAGATTCCACATATGACTGAAATATTATGGTACTTACCTTTCTATAGCTGGCTTATTTCACTTAGCATAATGCTCTTCAGGTCAATCCATGCTGCCACAAGGGATAAGAGATCCTTAAATGGCTATGAGATAGTATGATACCTCCAACTTTGTTCCACATTCTTAAGGTTGCTGAGGCTATTTAGAGTCTTTTATGGTTTCATACACATTTTTGAAATATTTTCTCTAGTTCTGTGACATATGCTTTTGGTATTTCAGTAGAAATTGTATTGAATCTATGGATTGCTTTGGGTAGTATGGACATTTTAATGATGTTAATACTTCCTACCCATAAACATGGTATATGCTTTCATAATTGTATCTTCCTCAATTTCTTTTTTCAGTATTCTATGATTTTCCAGGTGCTAGTCTTTTACATCCTTGGTTAAATTTATTCTTAGGTATCTTAGACTTTTTTTTTTGTAATTGTAAAATAAAATTATTTTCAAAAAAAATTTTGATAGGTCACTGTCGACATTTAAAAAATGCCACCCATTTTTTAATATTAATTTTATACCCTACTACTTTACTTAATTAATTTATCAGTTCTAGTAATTTTTTGATTAATCTTTAGGGCTCTGTACATACAGTATCAAATAATTTGCAAATAATTACAATTGTACTTCTTCCTTTCCAATATTGATGCCTTTTCTAACTTCTCGTCTGATTTCTGTGGCTTCTAAGTGTTATGTTGAATAAGAGAAGTGAAAATAGAGATGCCGCTTTTTCCTGATCTCAAGGGAAATGTCTATACCTTTGGTCCATTGATTATGATGTTGGCTGTGGGTTTGTCATATATGGTCTTTATTACACTGATGTATATTTCCTCTATTCCCACTTTACTGAGAGTTGTTGTTTTTTTTTTATCATAAATGGGTGCAGATTTCATCAAATGACTTTTCTGCATATATTCACATGATCGTGTGTTTTTTTCCCCCTCATTTTATTTATGTGGTATATGATGTTTGTTGATTTTCAGATGTACCAATCTTGCATCCCCAGAACAAATCCCCCTTGATCATGGTATATGATCTTTTTAATGTATTGTTGGATTTGGTTTGCTAATATTTTGTTGAGGATTTTAGCATCAGGGATATTTGCCCACAATCTTTCATTTTAGTGCCTTTATCTGATTTTGGAGTTAGAATAATACTAGTCTCAGAAATGAGCTTGGGAGCCTTCCCTCTTCTTGAAAATTATGGAATAGCTTGAGTAGGATAGGTGTTATTTCTTTGAATGTTTCTTAAAATTCACCTGTGACACTATATAGTCAGGACTTTTGTTGGCTCAGAGTTTTTTTTTATTACTGCTTCAATTCCACCAGTTGTAATCTGTCTATTCAGATTCTCCAATTCTTCTTAATTCAGTTTTGGAAGACTGTATGCTTCTAGGAATTTATCCATTTTGTCTAATTTATTGGCATATAGCTGTTTATAATATTTTCTCACATTTTTGTGTCAGTTGTTATTTCTTCTCTTTAATTTCTGATTTTATTTATTTGCGTCATCTCACTTTTTTTTTCTTTTGATGAGCCTGGTTAAAGGTTTGTCATTTTTATTTATCTTTTCAAAGAACCAGCTCTTCATTTCATTGATCTTTTGTATTTTTTTAGACTCTATTCTGTTTACTTTTGCTCTGATCTTTGTTATTTCCTTCCTTCTACTCTGGGATTTGTTTGTTTCTCTAGTTCTGTGACATATGCTTTTGGTATTTTGTTTGTTGTTCTTTTTCAAGTACTTTTAAGTGTAAAGTTAGATTGTTTATTGGAAATTTTTCTTGTTTCTTAAGATAGGGCTGTAATACTATAAATTTCCCTCTTAAGACTGCTTTTGCTGTCTTAATAGATTTTGGGTTGTTGTGTTCTCATTTTCATTGGTTTCAAAGTATCTTTTGATTTCTTCCTTGGTCTCATTGTTAACCCATTCATTGTTTAGTAGGATGTTATTTATCCTCTATATCTTTGTATATTTTCAGTTCTTTTTTTATTTTTCTGATTGATTTTTAGTTTCAGACCATTAAGGCCAGAGAAGATACTTGATATGATTTTAATCTTCTTAACTTTATTGAGACTTGTTTTGTGTCTATCATGTGGTCTATCCTAGAAAAAATGTTTCATGTGCACTTAAAAAGAATGTTTTGTTTTGTTTTGCTTTGTTTTTTTTGCTGTTTTGGGGTTAAATGCTTTGAAGATATCAATTAAATTCCTCTCATCTAGTGTGTCATTTAAGGCCACACTTTGTTGATTTTCTGTCTGGAAGATCTATTTTCTGATGTCAACAGGGTGTTAAAATCCCCTACTCTGTCAATGTCTCCCTTTATGTCCATAAATATATATATCAATATTGATATAAGTTCTAGAACCAACCTTAATCTGGGAAGACATTTTCTTTTCCTTTTTAATATATTGATGGTTATTATTTGCTGATGCTTTATTAGAAATTTAGTTCTATACTCATATGTAGCTTTCCTTTCTTCTTTTTTCCTAAGTGGTTGGTGTTGATTAGAGGAGATAATGCATTCAGAATATCTAGAAATAAACTATACTTCATAAACTAGTATAGAATGGAGAAAATGCATGAAGCTTATTTTGTAGAAATAATTGAATAATATTACTATTAGGAAGAGATTAAAAGTTTAAAAAAAAACTAAGAGAAGTAGAAAACAGTAACTAAAATAAAGCAGAAAAGCATCTTGAACTCCATGTTAAAGAAATTTGGGGAGACATGAATGGGGGAATTTTTAATTGTTAAGAATAAAAGCATTGGTTTTAGTCTCTCCTTTTGAAAACTTCTGGAAATACTGCAAATTTGTTCTTTCTATGACTAGTTCAGGGTTTTTTTAAAGATTTTATTTATTTTTAGAGAGTGGGGAAGGGAGTCAGAAAGGAAGGTAGAGGGACACTAATGTGAGAGAGAAACGTTGATCAGCTGCTTCTTGTACCTGCCCAGGACCAAACCCAAAACTCAGGTACATGCCCTTACCTGGAATCAAACTGATAACCTTTTGCTTTGCACACAATGCCCAACCAACTGAGCCACACTGGTCAGGGATACAGCTAGTTCAGTTTTGACTAGCACCGAAAATCAAGTAGGGTATCTTCCATTTTATATTGCTTCTATTACCCACTACTATATTTATGTAAAATGAAAATCTGGTTGAAATATAGCTGTGCTCCACCTTCTTTGAACATGTTCTGGGGTCTCTTTGTCATGAGGTCATTTTTACTCTCTCAACCTTTCAACTGCCTAGGAATTTCAGATTTTCTGGGGTGGAGATAGAGGATGTACAAGAATTACAATTATTTCCTTGCCTATTCTAAAATTTTGGTTTTAAGATCAAGATTAGATTAACTAAGGTATTTGAAATAAAATAGGTATCAGAGTTATACTGATTAAAAATGCTAAATGTTATTAGAGAATTCAAGTCCAATATTCAGAATATTATTTCATTTACCATATTGCAAGAGAACATGGGCTTTGACATAATGACTGAAAATGTCACAACATTATTACAGACAATAAAAATGGACTCTTTCAGAACTAAGGAATTTAAGGATGTTCATGATAACTATACAGAATTTAAAATTGCCTCTATGTATTTCCACTTCCTATTTTCTTTTTTCTTTTTAAATTGTATTTATTTATTTTTAGAGAGAGGGGAAGGGAGGGAGAAAGAGAGGGAGAGAAATATCAATGTGTGGTTGTCTCTCATGTGCCCCCTACTGGGGACCTGGCCCACAACCCAGGCATGTGCCTTAACTGGGAATCAAACCTGTGACCCTTTGCCTCACAATCTGATGCTCAAACCACAGAGCCACACCAGCCAGGGCGCATTTCCTGTTTTCTATATCTGTCATGTTACCTTCAATCTATTTACCTTTCCATGCTTTTTTTAACCAAAGGAATTTTTCTCTTGTCACAAGACTTATTTTTACTCCTCTTTATAATAATTATTAAAGTCCTACTTATATTGCTTTTTACCTGTTTCTTCTAATGTAAACTATGTAAATGATGAAAGTTTGTACAAATTCAAAATTAAAAATTTACCTTGATGTGGCTGCATACATTAATAATCTTTTCTTGAAATAGAACAGCACTGCAGTTCTAGATCTTAGTCCTCTCCAGATAGTGCTTATTTAGTTATTAAGCAGCAATATACAGGAAGTACTTATATTATTGATGGTGCAGTGTAAACAAATTTATAATTTTTATATGTGGCTTATGATACAAATTTTATTGCAATTTCCTTTTCCATTTTCCTGATTTTCTGAATTACAGGAGTGGTTTTTCTACTCAACATACGATGGGTAAGCTTTTAATTCCCCATACTACACCCCTTCTTCCTAAAATACCTACAGAATTTTGTTTTATTGAGCAAACCCTTACTGACATGGTGTTTAGGTCCTCTCATTTTACCTTATATCATCAATCGCTATCTTTTATCTCAGACACATATCACTTAAAGGTCATATTCTTCATTGTCATTTTAAGTTGTGAAATAGCAGGGATATTAATATATGGTTTCTCTTAGAATAAAAGGAAAAGAAAGTTAATCCATTTAGATATAAAACAATCTAAACTTGTTTAAAGACAACAAGGTTAGTAGATTACAATATTACAAAATGCTGTATTTATATATATATATATATATTATTTGAACTGATGTGTGAAAAACATCTTTGATGACCTAAGTACTTAAATGTTTAATAAATGTATTCCTTGCTACTTAATTATAATTATTTTTAAAGCAGCCAACTAAAAACTGTTCTAGATAATATAAATTATAATAAACAAACATTAATCCAAGCTGGGCATAACGCCCAAAGAACAGCTAAGTAAGAATGGGCAATAAGCTCTGCAAAAGGGAAGCTAGTGAAAAAGAGCTGTTAAATATGAAGTAAATCCAAATATACACAAAAAAAATCTTTCCATTTTAATGATAATCAGGAGGCATTTTTTCATACTGTAAAGCTCTGAAATTATTTTTTTAAACTGGCTTTGTCCTTACTTCAGTTTATAAACCCTCCTTAGGATTGAAAGCTAAAGATTTAAATTACTATAATCTGGGGAAATAAAAGTACACATTTACAAGAACCACAGTTTCTATTGACAGTTTATAATAGTGGGACATAAGCCTTTACAGGGAATCATAGCTACAGCACTGTTAGTACCAGTAGTAAAGAATATCACAGAGAAATTTAATTTCCCTCCAGAATTTTAAGGTATCAAGGCAATCTTGTCATTGTTTTTTTTTTCCTCATACATTTTGAGTGATGTAGCCTTTGTATCAGTAAAATATCTTCCAGAAACCACTTGAGAACAAAGGTTAAGCTGAAATGTAATATAAAAGGGGAAATTACAAGAAAGAATCATGAAGTTACTATTATTCATTTTCCATGGAGCTGAATGTATTCGTATCAAAAGCAGTGTCTTATCTTTAACTAAGTTGTTAAAATCATGACAATCTGATATAATATACAAATAAAAGCTTTTATTTTTTTTTAAATAAGCCTTAATTAATTCATGTCATTTGGTTCACAATATACAGAAAAAGAGAAAGGGGGAGAGAGGAGTGGGTGAGCAGGGGGAGGAAGAATGAGAGGGAGAATGGTAGAGTAAAAAAGAGAAAAAAAAGGTGAAAGAAAGAAAGAGAGAGAGATAGGGAGGGATAAAGAGATTACAATAATAAAAAAAAAACATTAAAGACTAGAAATACTAACTGTAGGAAACAACCATAATAAAAGACAGAAACCAGGAAAGGATTATAGAAATTAAAATTGCCACCAGTAACTAGTGGCTAGTGAACAATATAACCTGGTTTACAATGCCACAGTTTTTAAGCAAACAAGTTAATGTAGATGCAGGACAAAATTATATCCACCTGTAACTGAAGCTGCTACAGATTTTCCAGAGTGAGGGAAATAGCTACAAGTTAGTATTGCATAATGTAGTTTGAAATCCTTAAACATAAAACCCTTAGATAAGTGCTGAAAGAATATATAGCAAATGTGAACAATTTTAAAATATTATTCCTGTTATTCAATTTTTTGGAAAAAATTCTTATAAAAGTATGTATTTTTATTACATTTTTAAATTTTTATTGTGTTTTCCATTATTATTTAGTCCCTTTATAACACCTGCCCCCCACACTCACCTCACTGCTGTCCATGTCCATGAGTCCTTCTTTTTGATCAGTCCCTCCACCCCTTAATCACCCCTACTGCCTTAGTTGTCATCCTGTTCTCTCTCTGTGAGTCTGTCTCTATTTTGCTCATTCGTTCAGTTTGTTCATTAGATGTCAATATATGAGAGAAATCATGTGGTATTTTTCTTTCTATGACTGGCTTATTTCACTTACCATAATGCTCTCCAGGTACGCAAAGGGTAAAACTTTCTTCTTTTTCATGGCTGGCTAGTATTCCATTGTGTAAATGTCCCATAGTTGTTTTATCCATTCATCTACTGATGGACACTTGGGCTTCTTCCATATCTCAGCTATTGTAAATAACACTGCAATGAACATAGAGGTGCTTATGTTATTTCGAACTAGTGTTTTGGGTTCCTCTGGATGTACTCCCAAGACTGGGATAGCTGAGTCAGAAGGCAGATACATTTTTAATTTTTTGAGGTATCTCAATACAGCTTTCCACAGGGACTGCACCAATCTGCACTCCCACCAACAGTACAGAAGGGTTCCCCTTTCTCCACACCCTTGCCAGCACTTGTTTGTTGATTTATTTATTATATCTCATTGTGGTTTTAACTTGCATTTCTCTGATAATTAGTGATGTTGAGCATCTTGTCATATGTCTACAGGCCATCTGTATGTCCTCTTTGGAGAAATGTCTATTCAGGCCCTTTGACCATTTTTTAATTGGGTTGTTTGATTTTTTGGTGTTGAGTTTTATAAGTTCTTCACAAATTTTGGATATGAATCCCTTATTAGATGTATTGGCAAATATGTTCTCTCATTCCATTTATTTTCTTGGTATTTTTCTTTGTGGTACAAAAACTTTTTAGTTTTATTAGTCTCATTTGTTTATTTTTCAGTTTTTTTTCCTTTGGGGAGTTATATCTGATAAAATATTCCTATGAGCAGTGTCTAAGATTTTGCTGCCTGTGTTTCATCTAAGATTTTTATGGTTTCAGGTCAAACATTTAAGTGTTTAGTTTATTCAATAAATGGTGTGGGGTATAATGGACAGCTACATGCAGAAAAATGGAACTAGACCATGTTCTTACACCACAAATGAGAATAAATTCACTTTTTACTATATTTTCACTGAAATAAAGCAGGCATCATGGTCTTTTAAGCCTTAGAAGCAAGGATAATTTGAAAATAAAGGACACCAACCAAATTGTGAAGTGTTTATATGTGAGTTTGTCTTAATGGAATATTAAACATCTCATTGTGATGTAGTAAAAAATGTCAAAATTCCACTGGATCTTTCAGGTTTCATCAGCTTTTATTCCATTAGTGACCTAAGGACAAAGTGCTATACAACTATATTCCCTTAAGCAGTCACATAGGGACATGCATATGCTGTGCAGATATGAAAATAATTTTCTGAAAGGTCTTCAATCATAATATAAACCAATAAAAATCTAATAATTTTAGATTAAATGATCATTATATCAGATTGTGGCTAAAATATATAGCTCAAATTATCAATACAAGGTAAAGTAATTGTTAGACAAATTACACAATTAGTAAATAACACAGTATATAACACTGAAGTTCTACATAATGCATCAAATCTGTAGATTTTTAAAGCACTTTGATCATTGCTTTATGTCAGTACCACTTTCTAAATAAAATTAGTTGTAGATTTTATGTTTATCTTTATGATAATACCATGAAGATAATAGCATACATTAGGTAAATTAATAATAAATCTTAACTAAAGCAAATTTGTTTAATATAAATTTTCCGACAAATTATGGAAAACCTGTTCATACTGCTAAGGTAACATTTTTGCAAATTAATCTCCTCGGAAAATTAAAGCGTTATTTGGAAACTTACAGAAATTTTATTCTTTGACAAACTGACTATGTCCAAGATACATTTAAAATATATTCTCCAGAAAATAAATGCACTTATTACTGCTTCTATCTCCTAGAAAGGCAATATATTGGACTGTTTTCAGGGGTGGGGAGTAAAATTATATTTCTTGGGGGAAAGTCTCAGCATTACCATTTATTAATCATGGAAATTTACACAAGCTATCTACATTAAGATTCATTTTATTCATCTTGAAAATGGGACTAATACTATATATCTCATAAAATTATTGTGAATTTTAAATCAGAAAACTCATATCAGTGCTAACACACTGCTGGATACACAGAAATGTGGCACTACTGTTAGTAATCCTCATAATCCCTTTTTAAAGGAAGTACTTTTTGAAACACTACATTTTTAAAAACACACTTTAACTTCATAAACCAATTTAGATAAGCTATTTGAATCCCTGGCTATTTATGCTTTTGAATAGTTATTTGATAGGCCTTCCAATTTTAAAATCATCATTAGGAGCTCCCATATCATAATTTATAGTGCACACTGATATGTGGGCCTACAATTTTTAAACTTCAAAGTTTTCTTTATACTGTTCCTTTCTGAGTTCAGGGATATTTTAAATGTTTCATTCGACCTAAAGTGTATAAATAACACATAAAATAAGAGCACAAACTACTTCAGAAATCTTTAACTTTCTCAAAAAATAACTATATCCAAAAAAATACATAAAATTCCTCTGTCACCCAAACTTTTACTGAAGTTAAATCAAATTTTTCATGATGTCTTTGGCACTATCAGAGTTCTAGTTTCACTTTTAATACAAATCAAAGGGGATTTTATGCAGGGAATATTTTTAAAATGCTAGTTTAATTGAACTTAGTCATTTTTAAATTTAGATAACTGTCAAAGTTTCCTGTTCTTTAATTGCCTTTATGCATGCAAAGTTTCCTACTGCCAATGTAACAGATTACCAAAATTTAGTGCCTTCAACCTAAATTTATTGTCATACAGAATGAGAGTTTAGAACTCAGGGATGAGCCTCAGCTCTGTTAAACCCAAGGTGTCAATGAAGTGTGTGCCTTTTAGAGTCTTAGGGAGGATCCCCTTCCTTGTCTAACCCACCTTCTGGAGGCTGCCGACCTTCCTTGATTTATGCGCCGCTCTAATTTCCATCAGTGATTGCATCATGCTAAGCTCTGCTTCCTTTGTCATGTCTCCTCTGACTGATCCTACCTCCCTCTCCACCTATAAGGGCACTTGGTACTCTACTGGGCCCACCCAGATAATCCAGCATGATCTCCCCATCTCAATTTTTTAAATTTAATCACACCTGCAGAGCATTTTCCCCCCCAAAATATTAGCATATTAGCAGTTTTCCAGTGTTAGAATATGGACACTTTTGGAGGAGAGAAGGCATTATTCTGCCTAATACACTAAGTAAACATATATTCATTCTGTCCTACAACTTTAAGAATTGTTTTCTAATTACTTAATTTAAACTTTGTTAATTAAATTACTTAATTAATTTAAGCTATTGTAAAGAATGAATTTATCATATTAAATCTTGAGAGATGTATTCTCCTTTATCTGTATTTTCTGATTTCAAACAACTCTATTATTGTGTTCATATATAACACAGATTAACATTGTCTTATTAAAAAAATGCCTTATAAGAATTTTTAAAATATTTTATCTATAAATTTAATAATTGTCTAATTTCAAGTAAACAAATATATCAGCCAATTTCACTATAAAATATCAATATTCACACCATGTTTCCAACCAGTTAAAATGCAGTTTGTTTCAGTTATACTTAGCAAATTTTTCCAGAGCTTTTTTTTGCAAGAAAATATCTTGAGCTATTAGAGTCTTTTCCACAACTAAACTTTGATTTACACACTTTCTATTTGAGTTAGTGTTTTATCATTCATAACAGTACGCTACAGCCATATATTTTATATACCTGAGGAGGCTGATGTTGTTTGGCATTCAATCACTTATATTCACATGTGTAAAAGGGTCAGGATCATGGCTTTGAACTGTATAAAAATATATATATATTAATTTTTGATAATGCATTCATATAATATCCTATTTAGGTAAGTCACGGGAATTCTGTGAAAAAAAATAATAATACCAGTAATATTATACTGGTATTTATTTATTATAATGATTTTGAATGCTTATTATTAAGGTAATGGAAACATAATTGATTATATCAGAGATAGTAAATGACTACAACAGAGTATTAATTTTAATATCAAATGACAGATTGCTGTTGGCTGAATGTTTGAGTTATACCCCCCTCAAATTCCAATGTAATGTGATCATATTAGGAACTGGGGCTTTTGGGAGGTGTTTAGGTCATGGGGAGTAGAGTCCTCATGAATGAGGCTAGTGCCCTTATAGAGGAGATCCCATTGCGTCCTCTAATCCATTTGTCATGTGAGGATACAACAAGAAGGGCTTTCATCTCTACCATACTGTCACCTTGATCTCTGACTTCTGGCCTTCAGAATTGTGTGAAATAAATTTTTGGTTTTGTTGTTCATAAGCTACTCAGCCTGTAGTATTTTATTAGAACAGCCAGAATGGCCTAAGACAGAGATACTTACATCAACAAATACAATAGTCAGTAAAGAAGGGTAGAACAACTAGAAGTAAGTATGCAATAAATTTTATTTTCAAATGAATTATATCAATGTATTCAGAGTTTTGTTTATATTTTAAGGTTTTATATTTGAAAGTTTTCTATATTTATCTTGTTACAGATCAACAAGAATTATGGTATATATTTCACAATTTACATAAATGATTTCATTCTTTGACAGTTTTACTGTATCATATTTCCTGGCAAAGAATATTTCTTCCCATTTGGAACTGAAGGACACAGTTCTTTCTGTTGCTACATTAAGACTATAGTCATGAAGTTGTATTGTATAAATGTGTTATAAATCCTAGACAACTGGACATTGTCAGAGCCTAAAGGATATGGTCCTTGCAAGGTTAAATAACAATACCTATGAAATCAACTCATAACCACAGATACTAAATGAATACTTAGTTAACCCAAGGGTGGCCACAGTGCAGAATAGCAAAAACTCAGTGGGAAACGATGTTTCAGGCCAGACCACTGGGAAAATCAGTTTGTCGGGGGGGAAAAGCATATAGGGTGGAGAGGAATTTCCCATTTTTTATTCTCTCTTTTATCCACATGCACATCAAAAGAATTCTGTGCCAGAAATTTCATGGACACCTCAAAGGCTATATTTTAAATTCTAATAATTGTTTAAAACACTAAAAGAAAAACCTCCTCAAATGTCCAGCCATGCAATTGGCATGCTAGGACTTCTCTCAACTATGAGACTGGCTAGAGTAATGAGTGGTTTATCTGATCTAATTCTTCAATGTCAGACCTCCAAACAATTGAAAGATGGTAACATTGATTCTGTTGAATGGCTATTGCTATGTAACAAACCTGTATAAGAAATTCAAAGGCTGGTTCAGGAAAAAGAAAATTACTACGAAGTCTGTGATTTGGTTAAGAAACAGCTGAAGTGGAGTGAGAAGCTGGGTTGCTTTGCTTTAATCTGTGAAATATTCAAATCTGTGACTAGGTCAGGTCCTTGCAGAGGTGTGGGCTCCTATCTGCTCTATGTGCAGTGATTCTGCAGCCAGGCCAAGGGAACAGCAATCAGCTAGGGAATGCTGCTTGCATGGAGATGACAGAGAAATAGAGATGAGGCAGAAGCGTGCAAGGCCTCTGAAGGCTGATACTCCACAAAGGCAACTGGCCAGACTAAGTCAAAGGGTCAAACCTTAATTCTAACAGTTGAGGAAGCCTGTACTGTCTTCAGTTGAGGGAAATTGCAAAGTTAGGTAGGAGAAGTATGTGAAACTGTACATCTTGTTCTTTTTCATCTTTGTAGCCATTATGCTACATTTTTGTAGGAATCCACCTCGATGGAAAATCTGGCTCTTCTATTAAATATGTACACAGAGCCTGGTTCTGCTTTACCTTATGTCTCTGTCATCTCTTTGCAAGGAACCTTCTCTGGTCGGTAGTTTCTCCTTCATATTATTTTGATTTATAAAGTTGATATTGAGCTTGGAAAACTAATAATCTTTTCTGATGTCTAAGTGTCTAAGTGTTTTTTTCATATTATTTTAACTACAGTGTATTGTGTCCTCATATACATATGTATTTATTTATTTATGCTTGCTTTTATATTCAAGAAATTAGTCTGTTATATAGACAGAGTTTTAGTGAACTCTTACTTATTGAAGTTATCTCAAAAAGATGAGAAGAGAAGAAAGGAATAAGGTAAAACACAAATTATATGGAAAAATAATTAAATGGCATAGGTAGGGCCAACTGCTATCAACAGTATCCATTCTTGCCATTCTCCCCCTCCACCTTGACATTAAGTCATACAACATTTCTCAGACTCCTTATAGTGGGGTATGGTCATGGGTCCATAGTCTTGTGCAAGAGAAATTTTATTTTTAAAAAATTTTATTGTATTTTTCATTACCATTTAACCCCTTATACCCTCACCCCCCTGCAGTCACCACATTGTTGTCCATGTCCATGAGTCCTTTCTCTTTTTTGCATAAAGGCATTTTTAGAGAGAATGATCTAAGACTTTGGTGGTAAGTGGATAAATGTATGCATCTGTCAAAACACATAGAACTATACACCAAACTGATTTTTTAAATTTATGCAAATTTTAAAAATTTAACCAGAATAGCAGGGGATCCCAGAATGAAATGCATCAGTGATAGATAGAACTATATATTTGTGATTGAAGATAATACAGAAAAATGTGCTAAGTAACTTTGGAAAATAGTGTTTTGAGTGAATATTTTAAACCAAAGACAAAAAAAGGAACTTTGTATACACACTGTACCACAGGTGGGAAATTTTTGTTTCTTACAAGGTTATGGATTTGAAATTCAGAAATTAATTATCCTGTTTTTATTAGAGTTGGATACATAACTATGTTGCAGTCATTAGAGCCAGGGTCTTACTGGCAGAGAAATAAGTTACAAATAAGCAAGTGGGTAGGAGGAGGAAGATTATCACGAAATATTATGGTGAGAATAGAGTATGAAATAAGATGAATTTGTATAAATATATACATGCATACATATGTACGTATATACACAGATAGACACAGGAACGCATATAGATATGTGTGTGAAAATGAGTTAGTATAAATTCGTGTATTTTCTGATTTTGTACACTAAAAGGGTCTGGAGGTAATGAGACAATGAACACACCTAGCACTCAGCTCTTAGTTTCTAACACTGTTCTCCAATAACAGAACTACAAATGACTTGGAGAAATGGCTAATCCTGTGGCTAGGCATAAAAATTACAAAATAAACCTAGTGTATCTTGCTGTTGCATAAAGTAAGGGAGTGGAGAAATAAGGAAAAGCAAGAAAAAAAAAGAAAAAGGCAACATATGAAAAGGATAGAGTCAAAATGAAAGAGCTGCCAAGAACCAGCATGGGAATAATTTGAACAACAAAAAGTGGTAGTGGTGTTGGAATATAATCCAAAAAGTAAAATCCATGTTCTTAAGCCCATACTGATATAGTAATGTTTAATTTTAAGGGTGGGCATTTACAGTCATTGTTATACCAAACAAAGTGGGGGAAAACTTTGGGTAGTTTTATTTTTTTTTCTTCATATTATGTATTGCTTTTTTGAGAATATGTTCACTAGGGGAAAGAAGAGCTGTTATACATAATTAAACTGTGATTCTTCTGGGCCAAGAGAGCAAAAGTTGTTAAAGTTAAATGTGACATCTATACTCAATGATTTTAATAGGAAACACTGTCTTCAAGTGCAGCTTTTTAAGGGCTGTGCAAATCAGCACAGCCCTTAAATCATATGCTTGGAATTTTTGCAAAAGACTTCTAAAGTGAGAATTTATAGAACATACTTTGGCTTCTCTTACTCTTTTTCACTGTGTCAAATGTCACCCAAAAGTAGCTGTCACACCTATACATTTGCATGGGGATAATGAAAAAAAATCATCTGTTTATAGGTTTTCTGCCTACATAGATTCAAATCGAGGGAAAACATTTTAAGGTCAGTTGCTAACTAAATTACTTCAATTTGCAATGAAAATTGATTTACAATTGAGACCCATAACCATACAGATATAGCAAAACCACATTACCCTTGAAGAGAACTCTGCACTCCAAGTGAAACAGGCAGTGCAACCACCAGAATTTCTTTCTGATGCATGTCTACAATGACCTCTGGAATAATGATACTAGGTTCCTTTTTTTATTTTACTTTAAAAAAAGAAATGATATATACGTGTGGCCAAAAGATCATTTCTATCTTTATACCTTTCTCGGAGTAAGGGAAAAAATATTAAAACTAATCATCTTCATTTCCTAGCAATTATCCCCTAAAAATATATTGGTTAATAACGGATTTTTTTTAGATCCTTCCTGCAATGTATATATAAAACCATATGTGTGTGTTTGTATCTAGTTAAATATAAGCATATTTAAATATGGCTCTTTATGGTTTACTGTTTTCTTTCTTTTTTATATTTCTTTGAGATTTTTTCAAAAAAGCACATACATATCCATTGACAGAATGTAAATTTTAATGTCTAAAACTAAGTGAAACTTCAAATTTCATGATATCCTTTTTGATCAACCTCATGATAGAAGTTTGGCAGTTCAGTTGCATAGCAAAGGGCAAGCATAAAGTTCCAGTGTAAAGGTGGTGGTATAAATCAACAAAATGGAATTGCAAATCTTATCAAAGCAACAAACATTATGAGATACAAAACTAAAATGCTTCACTGTCAATGTAAAAGGAGGCAGTCGAACCTTAAATTGTAAAAGAGGCAGAGGAATTGCTGAAAGGATTGGAGACTAAGCAATTATGTTTTGAAGGTAACAGGAAGAAGCTGGGTATGCAGATCTCAGAAAGAGCCTACAATGTCCACCATTTTAGCTAAAAGTATAACATGTTCCATGTTAATGATAGTAGGAATGAGATACGTGAACAGCCAATGGGACTTCACTAGGCCTCTTTCTGGTCTAAGAATCAGAGGAGGAATTGAATAAAAAATTATAAAAATAAAGCACGTATTCCAAAACAATCTTTCTCTGAAGGTATAAGAATAAAAGAGTTTAATGTCCTGTCCAGTGTGGCTCAGTTGGTTGGAGCACTGTCCTGTAAACTGAAAGTTCACAGGTTAGATTCCCAGTCAGGGCACACACCTAGGTTGCAGGTTGCGTGCCCAATTAGAGTGGGTACAAGAGGCAACCAATTAATGTTTCTCTCACATTGATGTGACTCTCCCTCTCGCTCACGCTCCCTTTCCTTCCCTCTGAAATCAATAAGCCTGTCCTCAGATGAAGATTTAAAAACAAAGATTTTGTATTATGAAAACCTCATAGCTGCCTGTCTCTGCTGAGAAGTGAATGCAAATGAACTCAAATATAAAAAATAAAATAAAAATAAAAATAAAAAAATAAAATCCTGGTTTATAAGAAAAAAATTACTTAGCCATCTTGGTCCTTTCTTTACACAAACTTTCTTGAGAGGGGCAAAAATGGTCACCCAAAAATGTCCACACCCTATTCCCAGGATTGGTAAATACATTACTTCACTTGGCAACAAGGACATTGCAGATAAGATTATGGTTACAGACCTTGAGAGGGAAGATGTAAGTGAAACAATTGGACTCAATCTAGTCATATGAGTTCTTTAAAGTAGAAGGAGATATGGCAACAGAAGAAGCATCGAATATGTGATGTTAGAGGACTCAGCCCGCCATTTCTGGCTTTGAGGATGGAAGAAGGGGCACAAGCCAAAGAATATGGGGACCTCTTTTATCTAGAAAGTGATAGGAAGCAGGTTTTTTCTCTCAAGCTTCTAAAAAAATGCAGTCTGCTTACACTATGACTTTAATCCAGTGAGACCCATGTCAGACCTCTAATTTATAAAACTATTAGATAGGAAATAAATTTGTATTGTTTTAAGCCACGAAGTTTGTGATAATTCGTTATATCAGCAATAGAAAACTAAACAATCTGCAAGTACTGAATTGCATTGAAATTATATTGGCTCCTACCAATCACTGCTTCATCTTTCATTTGTTCACAATTAATTCCAAAAGACTTTAGTATCGTGGAACAAAGTTATGTCACCTTTTACAGTGATTGGCTTTTAGCTAGTAATTAAGGTTTAGTAGATTGAATATGTGACCATTAACCATCAAGCTACTACACAACTTCAGTTACTCATCATAAATTTTGTAGTTGGATGTATTAAGCTATAAAGATGGACATGAAGAGTAACCAAACTTATGAAATGGAAGTGGTGTAAACAAAATCGGGCTTAAACAGTATCTGACATCATAAATAACTTACTTGGAAAAGTTGTGCTAATATACAGGATACTTATTCCTGCTGTCTTGCCTTTTCTTCTTCAACCTCTACTCATACCTTGAAGGGGAGTCAACTATAAACAAATTAGGGTAAAATAAATAGTTTAAATCTAGTTTATATGAGGTTCTGCATGATATATTGACACAAGGATAATAAAAAGAGGGATGAGATGTGGCACTGCAGTCTTACTCCCTGATATCCCTTTAAGACAGCAATGAAGGAAAGTTCACTTCATGGATGGATGTTTTTCCATTTGACCTGAAGACTCAGATCTATAATTAATCATGAACAGTTGCTAATTGTATAGCTTGGCAATGAGGGACTTTGCAAAAAAAATTGAAAGTTTAGTGAAAAGATAGGTGGTTAGACTGAAAAAGCGTTTTAAAAAGTGATTATATAGATGCCCCAAAAGTATTTAATGAATATCACACAATTGGTCAAATGAAAACACCTCAAAAGAAAAAAAAAGAATCTGAAGAACCAGATGGACCAGATGATCTATTCTGGAAACATCAATCTATCTTTTTCCCAAACCACCTCATCCTTGTCCAATATACTCATGAAGAAATTACAGCAAAGTGGAAGGGCATGGGCTCACAAACATTGATGTCTGTTCCCTAAGGACCACATTCTGGCTATAATCACTGGTACATCCCTGTTATCAGTCATCTGATATGCACTCTTCTCCAGTGAGATCAGCCAGCCACTTGGAATCAGATTTATTATGCTGATATTACACTGAAGTAACATTTAACAGTTTTGCTTTTTATGAGAATTGCTTTAGCATCAGTGAGAAGGTTGATTAAAAGTGAATAGATTTTTCAGAGATGAAAACTGTAACAAATGCTACATGTTTACTATTATTTAGTTGTAACTACCACTTTTAGCTCCTTTGTTCATTCATAAAATTGACTTATTAAAATTATAACTAGCCCTGACTGGCATGGCTTAGGGGATTGGGCATAGTAGCCCCACAAACCGAAGTGTCGCCAGTTCAGTTCCTGGGTTGCAGGCCAGGTCCCCGGTTGCGAGTGTGTGAGAGGCAACCAATCAATGTGATTGATGTTTCTCTCCTTTTCTCTCTCCTTTCTTTTTCTAAATTAAAAGAAAATGTGCATATTCATTCTAACTGACATAGTGGCTTACACTTATTTGATGCTTAACTCAATATTTATTTTTGACAGATAAAAGGAATTCGTGTCAATCATTTTGCCATCAACATTTCTAAGGCATTCCTAATTTTATTTCTTATTAAATTTATTTTCCTTAAGCTTCCTTTATTCAGCCTTGTACAAATATTTTAACAATGCATAAAATGGTCAGCAGTTAAAGTACCAAATGATATCCATCATTTTGAAAACAAGGTAAAATATGTTAATCAGAATAAAAAAATAAATACATGGGAATGGTAAGGCAGAATGATAAAGTATAAGTAAAAAAGCAAAAAAATAAAATAAAAGATATTTAATTTGAACAGTAAGTAAAAAAGCAATCTCACAGGAATTAATCATAAAAAAAAGACTTTCTTAGGTTTGATTTAAAGGCAGAGAATAGAAAACACTAAGGAAAAATAGAAGGCAAGTTACATGGAAAACATGACGAGAAAAACTAGGATGATGTATTCTGCTTCAAAAACTGTATATTATTAATAAGGAAAAGCATGGTTGGTGTTGCTGAAATTATTTTTCTTAGCAGAGACTAGCCCAAAAACAATAAGAAAGTGTCATGTAAGAAGGCGTGGACAACTGTCATTTATAATATATATTCCTGATATTTCATCTTCAGTGGTGCCCTTTTAATTCAACAATCAACAAGCTGTAGCATTCAACTGGCCCTGTTCATATTTATAGGAAAAATCATCAGAATCATCAGTCCAGAATTTCCTGGGTTTACATGAAAGTTACATGAAAATTTGTGTTTCCTTTCCATTATTTTCTTCTATAATTTTGACATTATTTGGGATGGAAGACAGATCTATTTCTCTTCATTTGGTTTGAAGTTGAGTAACTATTAGTGAATAATTTCTCATAACAATGAAAAACTGATCTGAAGTATCAATGCTTTGTGCTTCTGCTAACATAACAATAAATGGTTATTTTGCTAAGAGTATGTTCCTGCCATGGGAGCCTAGGTATTTTCTTAGACAAAGCAAAACAAATTTTAATATTATTTTTATCAAATTTTCAGGATTCCTACAGGGAAAACAATGACTTGTAAAGGCATGTTGTTTGAAGCTTTTTATACTTCTTTTTTTATGTGAATATATTAGCTTCAATATTAAAAGGGTTGCTTAGAAGAGAAATTAAACTCAACTATCACAGTGACTGTGTTATGAAATGTATGTATTTTTATGGAAAAATTTGGCTAGCTACTGAAAACTAAATTACATTACAATATTTTATTTCTTGACCTGGATGGTGATTATATGGGAGTTCAATTAAAAATAATTTTTTACACTATTCATCTACTTTTAGGGAAATTTCTTCATGCTGTTATATTACATAGTAATTTTAAATATGTTAAGATATTATTTGCTTATAACATGGACTCATTTAAGTATAGAAATTGAATTGTTAATGTTTCCAACCTGGACATATAAGTAAATGTATTCCAAAGTTACTTTATGATAATGAGTGAATAAAAGTGAAAATATATTTAATGGAACATAAAGAAATAAAAATATATTGAAAACTGTATGAACAGGAAAATATTTTAGCAAGTCTTTCTTATAATTTATATTGCTTATCTAATTATGAGAAGAATTCACATAATCAACCATGATCTTTTGAAATATATAAGAACTATATTTTATACATTAAATAAACAAGTTAATATACAAATATGTAAAAGCACATAAAATAGCTTGATGCCTGATTTTATAGAATCCATTTTTTTAACTATGCATAATAAAATTTTGAATGGTCTCCTTTTCACACAGTTGAAATAAATTTAAACTTTCTGGTGAATTTTTTCTATCATCTGCTTTCTCCTTTCTGATGAAATTAAACCATTACATTAAGTGTGATTAAACCTAATGATTAGGAAGATTCTACCTAGCTTGTAGTTTGAATGGTTCAACCATCACAGTGTTCATTTTACACTGACTCTGTTCCAGATATTCTGGTTCATTTCTTTTTGAATTGTGGCTAACAAAAACCAACATAAAGTTTTCCATTTTAACCATTTTTAAGTGAACTAATCAATAGTATTAAATATATGCCACATTATTGTGTGACAAATCTTTATAAATTTTTATCTTGCAAAATTATAAGTATTTTCATTAAACAATGTCCCATTTCCCCTTCCCTTCTGCCCCTTGCATTTTAGTTTCCATTTCTATGAATTTGACAACTCTAGATACCTTAAACAAGTGGACTCATACAGTATTTGTCCTTCTGTGAGTGATTTATTTCACTTAATCTAGTGTCCTCGAGGTTCATCCATATTGTAGCATGTCAGAATTTACTTTCTTTTCAAGGCCAAATAATACTCCATTGTGTGGATAAACCACATTTTATTTATCCGTTCATCTACCCAAGGACATTTGTATTGCTTCTACCTCTTGACTATTGTGAATAATGCTTCTATGGAGATAAGTATGCAAACACCACTTTAAGATTTCACTTTCAACCCCTTTGGATATATACCACGTAGAATTGCTGGAACATATAGTAGTTCTATTTTTAATTTTTTGAAGGAACTGTCATACTATTATCCACAGCAGCTGCACTATTTTATGTTCTCACCAACAGTGCACACGGTTCCAACCAATTGCTCCAAGTCTTTACCAACACTTGTTGTTGTTTTTTTTTATAATAGCCACCTTAAAAGGTGTGAGGTAATATCTCATTGTGATTTTGGTTTGCATGTCCCTAGTGATGAGTAATACGGAGCATCTTTTCATGCACTCATTGGCCTTTTGTATATCATCTTTAGAGAAATGTTTATTGCCTTTTGCAATTTTAAAGATTGATTTATTTGTTTTCTTATTGTTGTGTGGTCCTTTCAAAGGCCTTTCCTCTACTAACATAAGGTCTTTCCCTATTATTCTCACTCTATGCAGATGGCCTTGTGTGTTTGCCTCCCTAAAAGTCTTTCTGTAGGTTTACTCTATCATTTGTTCTTTATTCTGTCCTTGGAAAGGGAGAAAACATCTCTCATGTTTATAAATGGCCATAATCTCTGTTTACACTCTCAATCTCATTTTCACTCTATATTTGTTACTGTTTTTCCTTTGCCAAGCTTATATATTCCATAGGCATTAGTTATCATCTACATAGTGATATTTTTGCAGGCCAATTTTTCAGTCTCTAAGATTTAGCAGCATAATGGTTAAGATATTCCAGAGTTTGACTGTCTCACTTTAAATCCGCGTTTTGCTCCTTACTATCTACATGATCCTGGACACTTCACTGTTCTCTATCTCATATATATGTACTATGAGATGGTACCTATCTCATAGAGCTGTCATAAGGTTTATATGACTTAATAGTTGTACAATTATTAGAACATAGCACAGTTGAGTATAAACACACTGTATATACACACACACACGTATATATACACACATATATACTTATGTGTGCATATATATGTACACATAAGTGTGTGTGTGTATATATATATATATATTTGTCCTTTAAGTAAATAATATTTAGGTACTAGACTACTTCTAAAAGTTTATGTTATAGGAAACTCAGTTCAAACCAATTTTATTATTTATTTACAAACTAGGTATGTTATTTAAAATTCTTGATTTCAACTATTTTTATACCTTTTTATTTCACCAATCACTATGAGTTCTTGCTGTTGAAAGAATATCAGGTCCCACCTGGACCTGATATTATTTAATGAACTATTAAATCTATTTCTAATTATACCTTTCAACATAAATTTTTCATGCCAAAATTATACTGAACCTACATGCATCTGAGACATTTCTACTTTGAAGTCTGTCTTAGTCCCCACATTTAGTTGAATAAGCTTGCCCAAATAGAACAATTTGTTTAATCATTAAAATAAAATGTCTTATGAACTTTTTGTTATATCTATGCTTAGTTAAAAAATTTTAAGAATACCTAAAAGTATAAAAATGTAAATAAAAACCATCTGTAATTTAAACAGGCCAAATTAACCACTGTTAATACTTTGTTTCCTCCTAGACACTTTTCTGCATGTAGATATTTTGGGAAATTAGTGATGCATATCAGACACTTCACATGCTATCCTTCATTTGTTTGACACTCATAGTTATGGAATTTCACATAACTAGCCTGACCAATGATATAAAATAAGGTGGAATGAAAAATGGAAAGAAATTATTCATAGGGTAAAAACTTTCAGTTATATAAGATAAGTAAGTTCTAGAGAACAAATGTACAGCAAAGTGGCTATAGTCAAAAATACAGTATTGTATCCTTGAAATTTGCTAAGCGGGTGGATCTTAAGTGTTATCACCATATACAAATCCCCCCCATGAAAATAAGGTATCTAATAATGTTATGAATATGTATTTAGCTTGATTATAAAGATTATTTTACAATGTATATGTCTGTCAAAATGTCTATTTGCATATTATGATTATATACAAATTTAATTTGTCAATTATACCTCAGTAATGCTGAAAAAAATTATCGAGTGTCACTCTCGGCTGAGAAATCTAAATGCCCATGATAGTTTAGATAATGTATTCCTGTCTTGTTATATGTGAAGTCTTTTTGTCTAAAATGTACAAATACAAAGCTATTCCACGAGTTTCTATATGAAGAGATACCCCTCACAATCCATGTTTAATGTATATAGAGCAAATAAGTAAATATTTACTATTTGATTCCTGAGATAATGTGTTCTGATATATGTCTGTGTGTAGTTTTATGGCATTGTGTTTGCTTTAACATTCTATTTAAAATTTTTATAACATGAATATGCCTTAAAATTATGATTTCATGATTTCTACTGCCAATACCACAAGTTAAATTAAAGTGAATTTACATAATTCAGATGAAAAATAAGAAGCTTCTGCATGGTTAAAGAAAACATCAGCAAAATGAAAAAGGAACCAACTGTATGGGAGAATATGTTTGCAAATGATATCTTGGACAAGTGTTTTATCTGCAAAATATATAAAGAACTCACACAACTCCACTCCAGGAAGACAAACAATCTAATTAAAAAATGGGCAAAGGCTCTGAATAGACACTTCTCCAAGGAGGACATACACAGGGCCCACAGACACATGAAAGGATGCTCAGCATCACTAGCTATCAGAGAGATGCAAATTAAAACCACAATGAGATACCATTTCATAGCAGACAGAATGGCCATCATAACCAAATCAACAAAGAAGTGCTAGGGAGGATGTGTAGAAAAGGGAACCCTAGTGCCTTGTTGGTGGGAATGCAGACTCAGGCAGCCACTGTGAAAAACAGTATGGACTTTCCTCACAAAACTAAAAATGGAATTTCCTTTTGACCCAACAATTCCACTGCTGGGATTATACCCTAAGAATTGTGAAACACCACTTCAAAAGAACTTATGCAACCCAATGTTCATAGCAGCACAATTTACAAAAACCAAGAACTGGAAGCAACCTAAGGGCTCATCAGTAAATGAGTGGATCAAAAATCCATGGTTCATTTATACAATGGAATACTATGCAGCAGAAAGAAAGAGAGAGTTCCTACCCATCACGACAGCATGGATGGACCTGGAGAGCATTATGCTAAGGGAAATAAGCCAGGCAGTGAAAGACAACTACCATATTATCCCCCCCATAAGTGTAACCTAATCAACAAAACAAACAAGCAAGCAAAATATAACCAGCAACATTGACATTGAAATAAAGAACAAACTGACAGTAGCCAGAGGGGAGGGGGTGTGAGATAACAGGGGAAATGAGGGGAAGGTTCCTCAAGGAACATGTATAAAGGATCCATGGACAAAACCAAAGGGGGAAGGATTGAAGGTGGGAGGTGGGGGTGGTTGGAGCTGGGGAAAGTGGTGGTGGGAAAATGGAGATAACTGCACTCAAACAATAAAAAAATGAAAAAAAAATAAACATGATTGCATGTTTCATTGTCATTCCCCCATAAATTCAAATATATCTAGATAAAGTAAGGAGATACAGGAAATATGTCATCATTGTCTAGTGGCCTACATAGTGGTCTTTTCTGTAAAAAAGAAGAATTATGCTTCTAGACATACATAATCCTTGTTTTATGTATAAATATGGGGCTCTATGTTCCTCCTGGGAGCTTATATCCCTAATAAGTAAGATAATAGTAATAGTTTTTCAATCTTTTATACATATAGTGCAAATCTGATAGTAATTTTACATTTAAAAACAAAAATGCAGTTTTTACTTTATTCACATTAAAAATAAGGAACTGAGTAACTGATTTTCAACAAGTATAGATATTTAAGAAGTAATAAAATTTGCTTTGAAGTTTGACATTCTAATTGTTTCTGGAAATCTCAAATTGTGGATCCCAAAGATTGGAGACAGATGACAGATATCTCCACATGTTCCTAGAAATTTTAACTATGGTTTGATTCTTGAGGCTAAGTTTCATTATAACACTGTAAGTCCTTTTTCTCTCTTTACGCAAAATAGGAAAATCAAGTTCATGAGATGGACATAATTACTTATTTTATACACATTTTATAACATAATAAAAATATTTGTAGAATATCATTTTTTGGTGGAGATAGGTAAATAATCTCGTTTTACCCAGAAATGGATAAAGAGCATACTTTTATTTCTATGAAATATCTAAAATGTTTTAGGCCCCAGTTAATAATTATATTTAAAGCAATAAATTGATCCCCTTAATTGAGGTTAACAAAAGACCAGCTAAACATTTTTTGCATTCTTGCCACTTTGCAAGAGTCTGGCTATAGTTTATATCTGAACTAGTCATTATTACACTGTTACCTTAATTATTATTATATTTTTTCCTCAATGAAATATATACTTCTTCATGTACAAGAAGGCCTGTTACCATCACATAGGTAGCTTGCGTAATATCCTAGTACCTGGTTCTGTATCTAAACTTAGCAGCCTATTAACAATATAATTGCCATTATAATAATATCATTATCAATATCACTTACTGCATATTTTGTGGAACTTAAGTAATAAATAATGTTAAATAAGGGAACAGCTTAAAAGTACTTATAATTTAATAAGGGAACCAGGAAAAAGAACATAGAAAAATATAAATTATAGCACATTACTTAGTAAATATTATTGTAATATACAGAGTTTGGCACAAATAACACTCATTTTTTATTACAAAATCATAAGCATGTAATTCTGTAACATAACAATATCACACTCAAGCACACTGTATGACATTTTAGGTGTAATGTTTAAGTTAAATCTGTAAATTATTACACCCATATTATTGCCCTACCAACCACACTCAAGCAGGTGTTACGTCTTTCAGACCCTGTATAATAAAAATGTAAAATGTTTTATTATATATCAATTCACTTAAAATCATTTTTAATTGTCTTTGCAAAAATAATTTATATTCATAGACTATAGTTTATCTCTTTTCCTTATAATTAAAGAATACATTTATGACACAGGTAATATTTATAAACATACCAGTATCAGCAAATAATTATAGCCTTACGTCTAGATTGAGTAAGTCATTATTTCAGTTAAAGAATAGTTTGTATAAGTTATCTCATTATTAATCTCCAAACTCTCAGAAATCTCAGAAAACTCCAAAATCTCAGAAAAATCTGGAAGATTACATTTTACTTAAAACTACCACTTTGGATGCTACACTCCATTTCCCTTATAGAGACATTTTTAATTGGTATAAAGTCAGAATTCAAATAATGAGAACCTTTTTCTGTACTTAGCAATTCTTCAAGGCCGTGAATCAGAATATATTGTCTTTCTTACTATTACATTAAACCACTGTCACTGCACATACACAATAGTTAAGATAGGCTATACCATATAGGTAGAACAGCTGGTAGCTCAGGGCAGCAAAATATTAGAGAACTAGAGTGTTTTGTGACTGTTTATTACATGAGTGATTACTTGCTAGAAGGCGGAGACATTTTTTATATTGCCTGGAGCAGTAAAAATCCTCAAGTTGACACTGGTATTGTTCCTTTAGTAAGAGACACAAGACATATAACCCATAAATGAACCTCTCAATTTGACATTAGCTGTTAGTCTGTATGTTAACTTTGGGTCTTCTTGGGTATGATAAATGGCACCTGAGTAGTTTAACATTTTTTAGTTTAACCTGGTATTACATTATTAATTACTATTAGTATAAGAAGTCTTAATCTAAAATATAGGACTTCTATGATTTTTTTTTCAGTTAGAAAGCATTTTATTAACAGATAGTTTAATATGATACCGAGAGCTTGAGAACTGGTCCCACAGTTCAGTCTGTCTTTCTTTTTCCCAGTTCATGTCCATTAAATCTCTTTGCTTTCTGTCTTTTTACTCCCACTGTTTATCATGTTCCTGCTTCCATGGCTTCATTTTTAATTGTTAAATCATTTTTACTGTTATTCTTTTACAGTTGTCCCAATTTGTTCCCCTTTGCACTCCTCCACCCTTCCCACCCAACAATCAATTCCCACATTGTTGTCCATGTCAGGGGGGCATTCATACATGTTCTTTGTCTAGTCCCTTACCCTTCTTTAACCCATTATCTCCCTACCCTCTCCCCTCTGGTCACTTTCAGTCCATTCTATGTTTTCATTCTGTGGGGCCAGTTTTTTCATTAGTTTATTTTGTTCATTAGATTCCTCTTATAGGTGAGATCATATTGTATTTGTGTTTCATTAACCAACTTATTTCATGTAATATAATGCTCTCCAGTTCCATCCGTGCTGTCACAAAAGATATTAGTTCTTTCTTTCTTTCTTTCTTTCTTTCTTTCTTTCTTTCTTTCTTTCTTTCTTTCTTTCTTTCTTTCTTTCTTTCTTTCTTTCTTTCTGCTGTGTAGCATCCCATTGTGTAAATGTACCACAGTTTTTTGATCCACTCATCTACTAATGGGCACTTAGGCTGTTTCCAGCACTTGGCTATTGCACATAGTACTGCTATGAACATAGGGGTGCACAATTTCTTTGTAATTGGTTATTCAACATTCTTAGGATATATTTCCAGAGCAGATCACTGGGTCAAAAGACAATTTCATTTTTAGTTTCCTAAGGAAATTCCATACTGTTTTCCACAGTGGCTGCACCAGTCTGCATTCCCACCAACACTGTACTTGGCTCTCCTTTCCCCACCATCCTTGCCAGCACTTGTTTGTTCATTTGTTTAGGATAGCCATTCTGTCTGGTGTAAGGTGATATCTCACTGTGGTTTTAATTTGCATCTCTCTGATGGCTAGTGATGTTGAGCATCTTTTCATATGTCTATGGACCATCAGTATATCTTCCTTGGAGAAGTGTCAATTCAGATCCTTTGCCCACTTTTTAATTGGATTGTTTGTCTTCCTGGTGTTGAGTCTTATGAGTTCTTAATACATTTTGGAGATCAAACCCTCATCTGATGGGAGAAAATATGTTCTCCCATGCAATCAGTTCCCTTTTAATTTTTCTGATGTTTTCTTTAGCCATGCAGAAGCTTTTTAGTTTTATGTAGTCCCATTTATTTATTTTTTCCTTTATTTCCCTTGCCCTAGAAGATATATCAACAAAATATATTGCTGTGTGGGATATCTGAATTTTTCCTGCCTGTTTTCCTTTAGGCCTTTTTGGTGTCACAACTTATATTTAAGTCTTTTATCCATTTCAAGTTTATTCTGGTATGTGGTGTAAGTTGGTAATTGACTCAAGTGATATCATGTTTAAAACTTAGTTGTCATGTACTATAAAATGGTATAATTACCTGAATTTAAACTTTGTTCATAAAGACATTATAAAGAACATATATTTGAGATGGATTTTATGCATCTATTATGCAAAAAACTAATCATAATATTTATAATTTCTGTGAAAAATGCCCAGACTTTCTTCTTACACTGAAATATGCTGACTCACATGGGGAAAAAAAATCATTGGCATCAAGACCTGTTTCAAAAGGTAGCAATAACTGCAAATTAATGTGTTTTGATTGTTATCTTGGAGCTAAAAGACAACTTTCCTACAGAAATAAAATGATTAGACAAGAAACGTTCCTTGAGAATAGCTTACAGTAAAAAAAAAAAAAGTCAAGAGAAATGCCAAGTTGCCAAGTTTAGGCTATGACTCTCTAAATAGTGAATAAATTTACAACTTCAGAGGAGGGATATCATGAGATATCATTTAAGTGTGAAGTGCTCACATCAATTAGGTAATAATGTTAGGAATTTTTTAAAAGAAATTTGTTACTCAAGAAAACTTACCTTCACTCATTCAATTATATAAGAATATAAATATATTAAATGCCCGTAGTATTGACAAAGAAGCAAAAATCTTTTGTTGTATTTTAAATTTTTTTGATATCCTACAGAGAAAGAGCCAAAGTTTTCTATGTGATAAACACATACAAAACATATATATATTCTTTATATACATATATACATATATATGTATATACATGTATATTTTTAATTAATTTAACATCATATGTAAAATATTTTTAGCTACCCAGCATGAGGTATAATTAGTAAAAAAACGTGTCAGTTAATTTCTCAAATGTGCATTAGGAAAACACAGATTGATGAAAAAAATGACACTATTTTATATAAACAAGGTAATGATAAATGAAAAAAAATCCATTGGAATTCTTACTGCAACAGATGCTGACCCCCATTTCTGATGAGTACCATGATGATGTTGATAGACAATCATTTCTGTCAGTCATCATGGAAGTGATTGCTGATGGATTGTATTGTCTTGGACTCAGGGACATCTTTTTGAAAAAAAAAATCCTTTCCAGATTGAAATTCTTGACATGCAATCAAAGTTGCAGGAACACAGAAGACTACTGAAAGAACTGTCACTAAGGAACAATTGCTACACAGCGATCTATAAGATCAGGTCAAGGATTTGTGAAATGTTTGCACAAGATGAAATGTCAGAGTTCTAAAAGTATTTATGTGTAGCTGAAAAACTTTATTTCCAGTCAAAGTACCCTTTATGTCTGTGTTAAGAAAAAAATTAAAATTTTGAATTTAGTTAGTCAATATCTTTCATTTAAATGAAACACTACCATAACAAATACAAAGTTGTTGAATGGTATGAAATTTTAATCATTATTTACTTTAAAACATATCAGGTATTTGAGAAAAAATAAGTATAGCATAGTCCTACAAAAATAAGTATGATATTCACATTAGTTAATTATCTCTTTACTAAGAAAGGACATATAAATATTAAAAAAACATAAACACGTATTCCTAAAACCCTGACAATGTGCTGGACACAGAACTAGATAACTGGACTATGGGTATGCATAAGACATTCCCTGTCATTTAAAAACTGATGTTATCACAGATTATAGATATTTATAAAATATTTTAAATAAATTGGTATAAGAATTTGGTAATTAACTGAAAATATACATTGTGTCAATGGATTGAAACCTCAGAGCCATGAAGGATCATGGCTAACCTAAAGATTTCTGGATTATATCCAAGAAATCTTGATTTAGCTCATCTTCTGTGGAGATAAGAATCAATAGTTTTTAAAATACAATAGGCTAATCTGATTAGGTTGGTTCCTACAAAGAATTTACCAAACTGAAGGTTAAGGGCACAGTCTTCCACATGACTGACCTCATTTTAGACACTTGCCACAAGTTTGGGTGTCCCTAGGGCCATCCTCATTTGTGACTATCTGGCTATAAACTTGAGGGTTCCTGTGAACTCCCTCAAGTTCAATAAATCACTAAACAACTCGTAGAAACTCAAGAAACTGGCTATATTATGAATAAACTTTTATTATAGCCAAAGGATACAAATCAGAACCAAAGTGAGACACTGAAGGGTGAAATCTAGAAGGATTTGAGATGCAAATTTTCCATCCTCCAAGGAGATGCGTCACCCACTCAGCACATTGATATGTGACAATATCGGACTATTGCCAACCAAGGAAACCCACCTAAGCTTTAGTGGGGTTCATTAACAGTTCCAACCCTCCATTAACATGGGTGATCTTTGTAATATGGCCCACCCTCATCTTGAATCACCTCTGTATGCCCGCCGTGTGTCACCTTTTTGGTATAAACCATCTTGTGTGGTCTGGTCAAGGGGGGACACAATGAATACAAAGTATATTTAATACTCTGTAAATACAAATGGTTTTGAGATTACCTTCCATGTGCCAAAGACAAAGGCCAACTGATTTCTTCATTATACTATCCACAAACCAAATTTTGAGAAACAGGGTTTTTTAGATGACATGAACAAAGGGATTGATGACCTCTCTCTAATAGAGGACTTAATATAGGCAATATTTGATATGGCTTTTGATACATGAGTAAGAATTCAGTAGTTATATTTAGAGAACTTTTCATGAATTAAAAGTAATTTAGACTAAGATTAAGTGTTTCCGTGTGTGAGTGGAGAATAAGAGACAATGGAGGAAGAACGATAAAAAATAAGGCTATTATGTTGGTATCAATTCATGTACACTTTACAAGACATAATATGAATGTAGGACTGTAGATATATCCTTACATAAGACACCTACTTTAATTGTTTTCATTATGTTGCTTTGAAAACACTCTTACAACAAGAACTTTGATTCTTCTACGAAAGGTCTAACTAATAAGGTTTTCATTTCTATATTTCTTTATTATGATTAATGATATTTCTTTGTGTTTTTCAATTCATTTTGTGTACTTTTTGCACAAAAACATCTTATCTTTTGACAGTCATTATTGCATATTGTATAAATACTGCAACAAATGTTACCTTCCAAACTTTTCAGAAAACAGAGATTCTGAGGTTAGACAGTAAGCAATATTATCACATTTGAGAGAGATAAAAAATATGATAAATATTTTGAAACATCAATCTGTTGGCAGAGTCAAAAGCGGACCGAACAAAGCATTAAAATAGAACAGAAAGATAATATGTACACATGAACATAGGGAATAGGTTAAAAAAAAAAGTCAAAAAAAGGACAGGAGAATAGAGTGGGGGAAAAGTAGACAAGCAAAGAGTTTTGAGTTGATATGTCTTAAAGATTGTGAAAAGAAAAGGAAAAGAAGATTATAATCCTAAGGTTTCCACTTTGCTTTGCCAGAAATATAAGAGAAGCATCTTTTGGGAAGATACTAGTTCAATTTTGAACATCATCTTAAGAAGCTATTTGTAGGATATCAAAGTATAGAAACCAGGTACAACAGTAAATCATGATGGTTCTGAATGGAGATACTAGAGTCAAGATATGATACTGAATTCTGGCTGCAATCACTTAATGGTTATGGCTTAAGGTAAGCTAATACTTCCCCAGAGCCTCCATTCCCTCATCTATAATAGGAAAATTTTAACAATATTTATTGTTAAGACAAAAATCTGTATTACATATTATTCTTACCCCCACTTACTCTGCATTATTCTTACTCCCAGTGCCAACAACCTTACCCTACATACACAAAAACGCAAGTTCTAAATGAAGCCCGTGGAAGTTGCTGTCCCTTTTCCCAACTCTGTACTTAGGATCAATTACCATATTTCAGAATATTCCTATAAAACTATTAGCTTTTTCAACTTGTAATGTGGCTTGTTCCCCAAAGCCATCCTAACACATAGCAGAGAACCTGAATGCATAATGGTGTTCAATATATATTTGATAAAAATGATACCCATTAATTTATCAATTATGTATATGCTGACTTACATAATAATTTTTATATCCATTACTTTCTACTCTTCAGTTATTTCTGGATAACTTCATGGTTTTTGATTAGATGGATCATAAGTAAAAATGAATTTATTTATCTTTATTTAATTTCTCAGCCTCCTGTCCACCCAGGAAGTGTAGATGGGTAAACTGGTAGCTTTCAAACTTTGATTCCTTGGTTAAGTTTTGAGTGTTAGTCAAATATGGAATGGCTTACAAAGACTAAAAAAAATATTTAAGGAAAGAAAAGTCATCAGTATATCAAAACTTATGTTGTTCTTTTATCACCAAGTTTCAAAATCACAGGCTTGGTTTTGACTGGGGTATTATGGTGCAGGAGCAGAATAAAAACTCATGCTGTATGCATCAAGGTCAAGGAGAGACATTAACAAATACTCACTTTTTAAACTGATGCGCTCTTGCCTTTTCTAGGATCATAATAAAATTTCAATAACAGTTGTGTAGTAGTAGAGAGAGAATTTAGAATGGAAAGTATAGGGCTAACATTCTTGTTCTCATGGCTTGAATGTGCTCACTAATTCCAAAGAGAAAACTAAAACCCCTGGGATAGTAGAGCAGTTCTAAATATCTAACTTAAATTCATGTAGTTGAATTAATCTACTGAAGCAATTTGTTTGGTTTGAAGAAAGTGCATGGAGCATTGAAATTAAACACTTGAATGACTTATATGGGCTGTACCTGAACTAAAAATTTACGCATTGTAAGCTTTCTTTGACCTTTTCTGTTCTCTGTCTTTTTATGACCTTGGTCGATCAAGTTAAAATTTAGGCCATTGTAATCCCCTCCGTTCTCTTAATTGAGATCACAGAAATTATTATTCTGTAATTGTAAAGTGAAGATGTATTTTTATTTTAACATTTTATATTTATTTTCCAGTTAAGCGTCCTTTATACAGAAACTATTAGGACAAATTTATAAAACCTTTAAGCCAGCAAAATCCTTTGTCAAAACTGTACAATGTCCTCTATTTATTCCAGGATGAGATGTCTATAAAAATATTATTTTGTTAATATTTTATCTAATGTTCAGAAGAGAGTAATCCTCAAAGTTTCTTCACAACTATGATTCATAAAGTGTATTCAATATGAATTTAGAATATGCAGAATATTTTAAATATTTAAAATATTTAAAATCTAGCTTATATTTCCAGAAGTACCTATTTAACTCATCAGTATAAAGAAGAAAATATTGGAAGTCAACCAAATAAATATCATTGTTTACATAAATTTGTTTAAACTTGAGTATATAATACATTTATCAATAATGTATCATAATTAATATTATTTTAAGAAATAAACAGACATGTAACTGGAATCATAAAAATTGAAGCTAAACTAATTTTTTTAATAATTTCAAATTGTGATAAATATGTGTGATTTTGTGAAAATACTGTGTTTTTTTTTAAATAGAAAAAGTCTATAAATTATAATAATGATTTTTCCATACCTTATCTTGGGCTTTGTAACTTAAACATTAAATAGAAGATATATGACCCAGAGGTTATATTTCACATTATATTAACTATTTTATTGCTAAATCTCATTTTATCTATATTGTCCTCATTTTATAATGGATAAAAATACAAACTTCTTAAAGATTATGAGCAAAAATAAAGCACAAAGTATGCAGGTCTTTTTTCTAAACTGCTCTTGTCATACGTGAAGGATTTTTCCCACTGGCAAGAACTTCCTCCTTAATCAAACCTTAGGCTCCTTTGAGTACTTTTTTTTTTTCTTAAGAGTTCATTTATTTCTTTTTAGAGAGAGGGAAAGGGAGGGAGACAGACAGTGAGAGACACATCAATGTGTAGTTGCCTCTCATGTGCCCCCTACTGGAGACCTGACCCTCAATCCAGGTATGTGGCCTGACTGGGAATTGAACTGGCAACCGTTTGGTTCACAGGTCAGCACTCAATCCACTGAGCCCCACCAGCCAGGGCTGAACACCCTTTTGAACTAGACCTTCTCTTGTTTTATCAAGAATCCTGCTAAGACGACTTAGGGTGAATGCCCCTTTGACTGATACCTATTTAAATACCTCATCACGACCACTCTTTATACCTAATTGAGTTTCTCTTAGTAATTGTGTACCCACTGACTCCTTATTTTGCCCTTGTGCTAAAATTCCTCAAATGCCTTGACTGTATTCAAAGTTAAGCTCCATTCTACACTGAAGTCATTCTTCCCTACTGCAATAACTCAAATAAAATCAGCCTTGCTGCTTTTAAAAATTGTTTGGTGTAACTCTCTTTGGCTTCACAAATTTAGCTTTGAACAAATTGTTATTTTTTTCTCTTTTAATCCACACAAATCATATACCACAGAAATATTTTAATTTAAATTTCATTAGTATGCAGCTTTATTAAAAAGGCAATAAAATTATTGAAGATCAAGTTTAAACAAGAAAACATTCCATGATCCATATGGATGAAATGAAAGGGTCTGTCAGTTACTCTCAATAATTAGTCTATAAAGATATAGTATAAAAAGTGGCATAACAGGAATAATTTAAGAAGAAGAAATAATCACAAAATAGAAGAGATGAATGCAGTAATGTAACATGGTAGAACATTTACACGGTTCTCTTAAAATGACCCCTATAGCAGTTTCATGTTGCTTTTATCCAGACTCAGGTAAGATTACATAATTATCACTTGCAATTAGTTTTAGTTTTAAAAGAAGCCATCATTTAATTTACTCCAATAAAAGAAATAAATAAATGCAAAATTTTGGAGTAAACTTGATTTTTATACTTCTATGACACAATTTAAAAATAAATCTGATACACTTGTTTTTAAGATAAAATATCTTAAAAATGGTTTTAAAATAAATTCCTTACTCTTTCTATTTTTTTTCTTTTCTGTTTTGGCTGTTCATTAATTTATTTACTTTGTCTCTCTGTACAGCTGCTCTTCAGTTTGTAATTTTTGCCTCTCTATACACCTGTCCCTCTACTTCCTTTTGTTGAACAAAATCAATCCAAAAAAGAAGCTGCTGAAATGCAAGTGAATAAAATATTCCAGGTAGGTGATTTTATTTATCCCACTAGCTGAACTGAATGTCTAAGAAGGAGGAAAAATGCCACCTTGTATCTCAGACACCATGATGCTGCATAATGTGTACTGCTACTTGTAATTTGAATTTGAAATTGTCTAGCTATTATGTAGTAAGTTCTTTTGAAACTGTGGTAATTATGAAGTATAGTAGCTTTCACTAATCGTACCTCATTATATAAGGCAGATTTATTGCAGTATATTTAAATAATAGCTATTACATATTTACCTATATAGACATATTTACCCTCATGGGATAATAGTCATTACTCAAAATGTTTATCTTAAAGTCACTTTTTAATTTTTCTATAATTTTGTCTTTTGATCTAAATAGTCTACTGAAATATATCCTTTTAATGAATATGTGAAAAGAAGGCTAAAATATTGGAAATATTATATTTTGAAATTATGAATTAACATTATAATGTCAACTTTAAATATAAAACATCAAGATTAACCTCTATAGACTTATAAAGAATACAAGCAAGATGCCATATAATATATTTCTTTATATACTATTATCTCCTCTATTCTCTTACCTCACTTTGACCTCCTTTGCTCATTTATTTTTCTCTACTCTCTTTATAAACACTAGAGACTTTCAGGATTCAGTTTTGGGCCAGTATCCCCTCTGTGGTGACTTTCATTTATTCTCTTGACCTCAATTAGATACATATGATCATTACTCTCAAATTTTAATCTCTGACTTTCTTGACACCTCTACTAAGAAGTTTTACAGGCAACCCATCTTAACGTATTTAATACAAGATGTTATGATTGATTGTTTCCCCTCTCCCAGCCTTTTCATCTCAGTAAAGAAGGCATTAACCGAGTGCTGGGGGGATAGTGGATGGGTACTCAGGAAATTTATGTAGATTGTATGAATTATTGAATGGGACTTGATTCCCATTACCAAAAGGTTGATTGATTTGAAATCAATTCCATAAAAATGGTCTAATTGTTGATACATAAGAGGAAAAAATAGCTTTTTAAGGAATCAGGCAGCACTTGTGCTATGTAAGGGGTAAGAGTGTTTTTGTTTGTTTGCCTGTTTGTTTTGTTTTTTGTATTTTTTACAAGAAGCAAACTCCAATGACATTTATTATTTGAAATGGTATAGACCATTTTACTCTTTCTACATTCTTTACTGCTCATGCACCTGAGTCTACTGGTTATAGTGTAAAATGCTTGGGTGTGGAATATATTACAAAACAGAGGTGAGAAATAGTTTCCTATTCAAGTCTTGTGAGAAGTTGATAGACTTTGGAATGAGGTAAATCTTTCTTTGAATTTGTATTTACACTGTAACCATGCAGACACTTTATCTCTTTAATATGACATTTTCACCTTCCTTTCTTTTTGATTCCCCTGGCCTCGTCCAGCATTCTGACTCACCTGCCTCCTTCTCCCTTAAAGGACCACTCTTTCAATCATTAAGCCCTCAAGACAATTTTAACTGAAACACAGGTCCAGCTGCTTGCTGATACAAAAGCCAATACTTGAGAGGCAGGTGCTGATGTAAAGGAAGGGAATTTATTTTCAGGTGCTGGCAACCTGGAAAATGGGGGATGCATGTAACAAAGCCCACCTCTAGGGAAGATGGGGGACTCGTGTCTCAAAGCCCATCTCCACCTTTCAGTGGAGGCAGAAGTTTTGGGGGAAGAGGGGAACAGAACGACTCCACGCTGACTAGCACAGTCCATTGCAGTAAGATGGGGGATGATCCGGTGTGCATCACCCTGGTTAGTTATCATGTCATCCTGACTTCACATCATCCTGGCTTTTGGTTTAACATCAGCAAATCTCCCGGAGCTGGAATGCTTGAAGGTTGGGGTCTGAATTTTTGAAACCCGTTCCTAGGATTCCTATACAAACATGCTGTTCATCTCCAAGCTACATGTTAGAGCTAGCACATACAGAAACAACGTCAAAACAATGGTGCAGTGGGATACAATTCCCTGTTACAGTTTTCCACTGTCACACAATGAGGTCCTGGTAGGCATGAAATAATTTGGGTACAAAGCCTCAGGTCTGTTGACCACAGAGACGGAGTTTCAGTCAAACTAAAGGTAACATCTAGACCTCAGCTAAAAGTGAAAGAATCCCACCAACCACACCCTGGTGAAACCAGGGTAAAGGCGTGGATGACATCAGGATCAGATGCAATAATTAGTTACTACCTACCCTAGTGCACATCAATCAATAGAGATAATGACTCTAACTCCACCATGATTAATACCTTTTTCCCCCCTATATAACCTGTTCCGTACAAGCCATCAGGAAGTCAGGAACTGGAAGAAAAGCTCACTTGTGGCTCCAGGCATGGTGTCATTTCTTTAATTAAAAAACCTTTACTTTCTTTAGGGCAAACTCCTGTTTGCATTTGATTGGACTTTGTTGCATGCAGGCAAAGGAACCCCATTAGTGCTGTGACAACATTAATAGTTGTTATCTTGAATGAGCAACTATGTATCTGAACTTCAAATAATTTTATAATTATACATACGACATTACAAAATATGGTCAATGTGAGCACTTTTGGTAGCCCAAATATATTAGCAATGACAAATAATTTTAGGTTAGAGAATAACTGTTCTTTGTCTTAAAATTTGTTTAAGACTTTTTATTGACCTTACACTTTGCAGAATTGTTTATGGAAATTATGAAAGTAAGATACCAAACTCAGCAGAACACTGTAAAAATAACAAAGTGACCAAAAGAATTATAAAACATTTAAAAAATAAAAATGAAATGGTATAGTCAAAGTAGAAAAGCAGTGTTTTCTAGATTTTTAATGATTGAGTGACCACCAGGGCCTCAGATTTAGTGGTTTTCACTCAACTTGCAGTCTGCTTCTGGTCTAGAAAATCTCATACAGACTAATTGGGCAACATATAAGCATCTGTACCATCTGCTCAGGTAATCTGAACACAATACACCAGTATCACTGTACCCCTACTCTTATACTTGAGAAAAAGAAAAGAGAATACAATGGATTATGTTAAACAAAGGTTATACATATTTTAAAATAGAATATTTTGCCTTTGTTTTAGTTGAACTTTTGACTGTTTTGTTTTGTTTTTGATTGTCCTCCCTTCTTCCCTCCCTCCCTCCCTTTCTTTTCTTCCATTTCTTTAACTTGGTATTTTTATGACCTTTTTCCATGCAAGGTATTAAAAAAGAAACAAACTACATTTTGCAACTGTAACTACTAGAAATGTTATTCAGGAGAACAGAGCGAGGTATTTTTCTTTAAACAAAACAAAACCCTGTGGGCAGTCTCAGGCATGTAACCAATTACTTATCCACTTGTCCATATACCTTTTGTTATATGAATATTTTTCACAGTATGAATGTCTTTAAGACTCACAAAGATGCTTTTGGCAGATCATCAAATATCTGTTCCACCTTTTAAAAAAAGTGATAGCTATTTATAATAGTGGCTCTGCAATCTCGATCACTCTATAGGAGCCACTGTGCAATACAAAAGGGGTCAGGTGAATACCTGCAGCAACGGTTTCTGCTTTAAGTATAATAAACTCGAAGACAATGTGGAGGACGCATGTGCATGGTGCATTTGTGGTTTTTCATTTTAACCATGTGTTCTGTAACTTAACAGGAAGGCAAGGCCTCAAGTGCCAGGGCACAGAGGGTATTTACTTAGATTTCTAGAGGGAAAATACTGACGTTAAAGGAAGACAAAAAAGACATCATAGTATCTCCTTTTCAGTTGATATGAGTGACACATTTTTGTCTTTTATGCACTCAAATCTAGTTATCTAAAATATTTACTTTACAAAGAATTGGTCAAGGTTATATTTTAGGTGAATATATTCATGTACTTTAATTTTTCTCCCTCATAGAGCTTCCTTCTCTTTCTCTTTTCCTCAGCAGACAGACAGACACACACACACACACACACACACACACACACACACACACGCACAAATACTTGCTGAACAAGCTGATAAAATCCTGTGTAGTTTTAATGACTATAAGAGTCAAAAGGCTTTAAAAATATGACTATTCACAAAGTCTTCAGATTCTCTTGCACAGATTAGGTTCTACTTCTTATATTCACCTCTGGTCATTTGTCATAGTAAACTTAGCACTTTTAAAAATAATAATGGGGTCACTGGAGCATTTCCCAATAGCTTAATAGACTCACATTCTCTCTCTTCTTCTTAGCAAATAATTTAGAACTAATGCCCATTTCTGGGGTTTTACCTGTAAATGATCCTTTCTAAAATATGCAAATAACTCTCTAAAAGCAGGATGTCTGATTATGCTGTATTGCCAAGGGCAAAATAAAAAGAAAGGCTAAAATACTTTAAGGGATTTTTAATTCTCTAACTTTTGCTCAGGTTAAAATTATTCAGTTTTCTCAAATTACTAAGATAGGTTAACTCTTTTTTCATGGAGGAATTAAATCAGGAAAAAATTTCCTTAAACAGGTGAACTTTGTAATCAAGGAGGCTGGAGTTAAGTACTTTTCCTAGGCTCTGATGCCCAGTCATGATCTGCTATAAATTATCCAAGAAGGAGTGGAGTAAAATGCCAATTTCAAGATGCTTTAAAAATCTTAGTCTGTTTTTTAAAGCTTTTTTATAAGGATAAAATATATGTGACATATAATTTACTGTTTAAACATATTTAATTGTACTGTTCAGTGTCATTAAGTACATTCACATTATTTTGTAACCATAGCACTATCCATCTCCAGAACTGTTTTCATCTTCCCAAATGAAAAATCTCTGCCTATTAAGACATAAGCTCCCATAACCCCCTCCGCTCAGTGTCTGCCTATCCCCATTTTATCTCTGGTTTCTATAAAGTTACTACTCTACGCACCTCGCACACAGCATTTATCCTTTGGTGACTAACTTATTTCACTTGGCATGTGTCCTCAGGCTTCATTTATGCTGTGCCCTGTGTCAGAATGTCCTTTCTGTTTAAGGCTGACCACTATTCTATTTTCTTTATATACCACATTGTTGATGAATTCATAACTTTCAGAATTCTAAACTTGACATACTACAAAATGTGTACCATTCCTATCCCTCACATGTGATGTGTTCATGTGGTTTTAACTCTGAAACATTTCTAATTTTTAAAAGATAATTTTAATAAAGATATACATAGTTAATTAGAAATTACTAGTCACATTACTTTGTAATAAGGAAAATTGGAAATGTTATGTACGAATCAAGTAAGATTTATGTGTGTGAGCAAATGATGTTTATTAAATAGGCACCTATTCCTTTATTTTTAAATCCACACCCAAACACATGTATTTTTTTGTTTTTTTTTATTGTTTTTCCATTACCATTTTGCACCCTTATACCTCCCCACGCCAGTAACCACCACACTTTTGTCCATGTCCAAGAGTTATTTTGCCTTTTTGCTTGATCCCTCACCCCTGACCTTCTCCCCATGGCTGTCATCCTGCTCTCTGAGCCTGTCTCTACTTTGCTCATTAGTTCAGTTTGTTCATTAGCTTCCACATATGAGGAAAATCAAATGGTATTTGTCTTTCTATGACTGGTTTATTAACTTAGCATAGTGTTCTCTAAATCCACCCATGCAGCCTCAAAGATAAATTTTTCCTTTTTTTTTTTTTTTTTTTGGCCGAGTAGTATTCCATTGTGTAAATGTCTCATAGTTGTTTTATCCTCCAATCTATTGATGGACTCGGGCTGCTTACATATCTTGGTGATTGTAAATAATGCTGTTATGAACATAGGGGCGCTTGTGTTCTTTCAAATTAGTGTTTTGGATTTCTAAGGATGTATTCCCAGAAGTGGGACAAACAACCCAAATTTAAAAAATGGGCAGAGGACCTGAATAGACACTTCTCCAAAGAAGACATACAGATGGCCAATAGACATATAAAAAGATGCTCAACATCACTAATCATGGGAGAAATGCAAATTAAAACCACAGTGAGATATCACCTCACACTGGTCAGAATGGTGATCATCAATAATTCAACAAACACCGAGTGCTGGCAAGGATGCGGAGAAAAGGGAACCCTTTGCACTGTTGGTGGAAATGCAGACTGGTGAAACCACTGTGGAAAGCAGTATGGACATATCTCAAAAATTAAAAATGGATCTGCCTTTTTACCCAGGGATCCCAAAGATATGTTTTTTATTGATTTTAGACAGAGAGGAAAGGCGGGGAGAGAGAGAGAAAGAGAAACTTCAGTGTGAGAGAGAAACATTGATCCATTGCCTCCCATATTTGGAAAGACCAAGAATTGAACTCACAACCTAGGCAAGTGCCCTGACTGGAATAAAACATACAACCTTTTGGTGTACAGTATGACGCTGCAACCACCTGAGCCACCAGGCCCAGGGCTGATTCTTTTCATTAGGCAAATTAAACTGACTTTTCTTTCTTCTGTAGTAAATTTTATATTGCAGCAGGATTTACGTAATGTGTTCAGATGTTTAAAACGTCTTGATAGGTAATATGATCTACCTCATGAAACTTCATCAAGCTATAGGGGCAGAACAAATGGGTGGATTTTAGACCAGCCTGGTAAATGCAGGCTGATTAAACAATTTGCTTAAATGTCCTCTTTAGAGGATACTATCTTTTTAATTTCAACCTGTCACTTTTGTACTGGTCTCCACTTCTCCCTCTCCCCCAGATATTGAAAGGATTTAAGACAACTGAAGCAATTCTAATGGCAGCTGAGGAGAGAGGCTCTGAGTCTGCCTCTGATATTCTCTCTGGTATTTGCAGCATTACTCTCTCTGCCTAGTTTATGGGAGATATGTTAGTATCTAAAGTCTGCCAATGATCAAATTGTGTTCTATTTGCCCTGCCTCAGACAAAGATAGAAAGTCCACCGTACAGATTTCCAGAACAGGGTTACTGCTAGACTGACCCTTTTCACCAAGATCTCCTACCAACCGTCACGGTAGTTTCTAAGCTTCCTCTAAGAACATACAGTAATTTTTCAATTACTTCCTTATCCTTCTCCATTGTTTGGTCTAACTGTACCATATTGCTTATTTTTCCCCGACTGAATTCTCTTTAGGGACCCAAATAGAAAGTTAGCCAAAGATCCCATGATCTTGTTTTGTGATCTATGTATTAGTCTTTGGTCTACAGAAGGTGGGAAAGGTAATTATACTTCTTTATCTTTTATCCAAGGTTTTGACTCCTCCATTCCCAAGAACCTTGTTGGAAGGAAGGTGGAGTTTTTATTTCTGAAGCTGATAAACTATGATCAAAAATTACCTCAGTACAAGTTTAAATAATCTGCATTATATTAATAGACTATTCAAATGAACAGAAAACTAAATATACAACAATCCAAGAGATAACATGAAAATAAATTTGCATAGTTAAATTTTTAAGGCTTATGCTTATTAATCCAAGTAAAAAATTTAACATTGACTATTTAAAAGCAAAACTTACAGAAATAAAATAAAACAAAATATACTAATGCCCATATTTTTAAGAGTCACAATAAAGTATAACATAATTTTTATAGATTGCTTGTGATTACTAGAATATAAACACTTCCTTTTTAAAAAATAAATAAAATAATATAAAGCAAATAATATAAAGTATGTGGTAAATTTCTGGTTCCTGAAATTCCATCCACAGTCCTCTGTTTAACCTAAGGATTGATATTTATATAAATCCTACACTCCTCTGAGAATAAAAGCCATTATCAGCCAATTAGGCTTCAGCATAAAGGAGTTTTCAGTTCTCAAATTTAAAGTGCATTAGAGCAATGGGAAAAAATAAATTATAATCATACTTTAAAAGCATTGGTTGGCTTAAGCAGATATAGTAATTAAAAATATTTAATCAAAATGATTTTGATGAAATAAAATCTCTGTTGTTCTTTAAACCAAATTTACTTATTTGCTTCATTTTTATAAAAATAAGCACCATATGCCAAGTACAAAATGTATATAGGACTTAGATGTCTGGAGATCATCTTGCATTTTTCAAGTCAGATAATTATCATTTTTTTTTTGTATTTGCTGGTATTTTCACTTAATAGTCCTGAGGTGTATGCCCTTAAACTAAGATAGATTTACTAAATGGATTTTGGTTTCATTATATTATTTTTGTTTTTACTCAACACTTCAAATAAGAGATACCCCAAGGGTTTTTTTCCAACCAATTTTCTGTCATTGGTAAAAATTAATTTCGTATGTATGCTACACAGTGTACCCAGAGGCAGCTACAATAGACTTTAGGCATATACCTTCTCAAAAGAAAAAGTGTCACACATTGCTATGATTGCAAAGCATTCTCATTATCTTAGATAATCAATATCAATGGAAAGAAGCTACACGTTTCAGACACTTAAGCACACACACACACAAACATACACATAAAGCCTTTCCTCACAGTCTGTTCTTAGTGAAGTATTTGCCAATATTCAAATTAATATGGTAGCACTAAAATTTTACACTTTCTAGAAAAAATAAGCAAACTCTAAAAGGCTGAAAATTTTATTTTGTTTGGAAGTGTGGATGTGTGATACGTAGTATTTTATGTCAGCTGAAATAAATGTAGATTGAATGAGAAATGAAACAACTCAAGATGTAAAATTATTATGCATCACAGTGCCTTATTGAAAAACATTGCTACAAATTACAAATCTCTGTGTTCCAAATTCATTACATAAATACTTGAAGTTGCTAAAATTTATGTGTCCCTTCTCTTATTTATTTTTAGTCATTAGGCAATACCTGCCTGGTCAGTGGGATAAATGCTGATGATACTATCAGGTAATAGGATACGTTGAAGACTATTAGAGTTAACAACTACTGATTTGCTGAAACTGGGAAGTGCTGTCATATACACTCTCACAAGCACTGGTTTGCAATCTCAAACCCAGGGCAATTATGTCTTAGAGAAGAATTTAAATTGAAGAAGTTACGAGGAAAAAATTTTTGTCCTGCATGACAGGCTTTTGGGCAACCTTAAATAGGCTATAAAATATGAGTGTAAAATGTAAAGATGTTATTTTTTTTTTTGCTTTATTCCTTTCTCAAATACTTTGCTTTAAATGTACTTGCACGTGCTAAATTATTCATGATATTTTGTTTCTACAAAATAGTTCAATGTTGGAGAGTTATAATTTGTAAATTATTCTGTAGAATTTTTTGAAGAATAAATCTTCTTCGAAAGGGGCTAATCCCTGCAGTTATAGCTTCCCTAATAGCCTTCTCAGGTGGAAGCCATTTAAAATATACACATATGTTCTTCTTATAATATTCTTATTATATGTCAGGCACAGTGACCTTAGTGCCCCCCCAAGACATTTCCATGTCAGACCTTCTGCTCCATTTTCATGCACCTTTGTTAGGAAAGATTATTCTTCCCTTTTTTTTTATCCTCTTCTCCCAGTTTCATGCTGCCAGTTATTGACATCCCCTCATTGACTGAGGGCATTAGAATATGGCTCCATTTCTCTTTTTCATTTTCATTTCTGCCATTCTTGCCTGGGTTTGCTCTGGCTTTCAGTCCCCTATTTTAGAGTGCAGGAAATCATGACAGTGATCCTCATCTTTAAATGTATCAATACATTGAAGAGGAAGGCATGGCCAAGGGCTTGTAACTGGTGTGTTTTATGCTGGTCTGGGTCAGCAATGATCTTTATTCTTTTCATAAGGAGACGCTAACATGTCAGAGATTTTCATTGGGGCCTTTAAGTTTTTAGGCTTCCTCCATTTGTTGAAGTAACATATATCTGGATATCAATACATTCAAAATTGAATAAAAGAAATAAATTAGAAGCTTGGCTCTTTGGCATGCAATGTCTTATTTAGTCTTCCAGCTGCCACACCTGACATGCGCTCTGCCTGGCCTACCCACTCAAGACGCCCTCTGGATCTATCTAATGGAGACCTGATTCTTGAGGAGAAAAACATTTTCTTGAGGAGAATAGGGAACTTCAATTTTGTAGTTACACAGATTAAACGTATTATATAATTATTTTACATTTTGGTTTTTATGTAAACCCCTTATTTTAGCCCATAAGTCATCTTAATTTTCAATGATCAATGATTTCAGACCCTCAGGGCACTAGGAGATGAGTCCACAGAATTTTTTTTCAGTTATAGTTGTTATACAATATTATATTAGTTTCAGGTGTACAACATAGCGATTAGACATTTACATACCTTATAACGTGGTCACTCTGGAAAGAAGAGTACCCACCTGACACCATTCATATTTAGTACAATATTCTCGACTATACTTCTTATTTCAGCAAGTACTTTACATCTTCACCCTCTGCCCTTCCAATCAGTTACACCTGCTTGGTTTTCCATCCTTTAAATATAATCCATTGTATTTTACCTACATTGCTTTTCTGTTCATGGGCACTTCACAGAAATATTATATTTTATATATATTTTATTAAATGTGGATGGAAAGATGATATTCATGATGAATTTTTCATGTTTACTAAGAGCCTGACCAACAGTTGGACAATGGTCTAATACATTTTAATTTGCAGAAATAATTTTATACTTTCTAGTCTGTGTATATCACTAGAAAAGTTCAATGTATCAATCAGAAATGTATATGAAATATTGATGTATTAATAATGTTATTATTATTGAACATTTCTCCACAAAATAATGATGCATCATTTAATATAGAATTTGATTGTTTTGTAATTTTTCTGAGTATTTGTTATCTGCCAAATTTTATTCCTAAAAGTCAATATGCAGACATTTAAATATAATTTTTTCTTCTTCAAAAATAAAATGTTTTTCTATGAAAAGAGGTGTTTCAGTTTTGTAAAATTTAATAAAATTTATTCCTTCACTATTTATATTCACTCTATGCTTGCACTGGAAATTATAATTTTGAATTGTTTTGAAGAAAATTATGAGTAAGAAGTACCATAGATGTAAACCTGAGTGTGGGAGAAATAAAACATCATTATTTTGGATTATATTAATATAAATATTATTTGATTTATTACAAGATTCATAAAAGGTGATTTAAATAACTCTAGTTATAGATTCATTTCATTCTAAAAGCATGATTCAGCCCTCATACTTTAAGGCACTCTCTATCAAATGAAGTATTATGTCACTTCCAGATGTTTAAGATGCCACTTGTAATATAAAAATAAATAAAACATTATTTTCTTGATCATCATCCTTTCATTTCATAAGACAGACAATATCTGAAAATCAAGGTTATTTGTATATTTTACAGAGGATCATAATAAGTATATATTATATATCCAAACAATCTCTATATTATTTTCTTAGGACATATTTTTCTTTAAAATGATGTAAAAGATTTATACTAGAAAATATTTTTAGGAGTAATTCACTTTAAATATTTATAAAATAAGAAAGTAGACATTCCAAATCTATAATGTGGATTTTTGGGGAATACATCTCTCTGTTCTTATTCGCAGTTCCTCTCAACATTAAGCAGTAGGATCTATAATTTTATAGCCAGGAGCCAACCTCAGCAATGAATCAACTTTAAAATCCAGCACCCCTGAAAACAATTCCAAATGACAGCTTCATCAGAAAAAAAGGATCAAGATATGTTTGTTACAGCCATTGGGAATGAGAGAAAAGCAAGATCTCAAGCCCAGAAGAGAGATAAAGCAACATATTTACCATAGATTCTTTCAGCTTCCCGTAGGAAAGAATAACTACCCTAAGCTACCCTGTTCTGGTACATTTTTATGGGAAGAAGTACAAATAGAGTATGCCCAGGAAGGGCCTGTGTAAATTGACAGAAATTGAACTTATGTTACACTTAGGGCACTCTCATTCCTCACCTAGGGCACTTCAAGTGAAAAACTGACAGGTGAGAGCATGTCTTTGTTAGGATACAGTATAAAACTCCAATGTAATGACAAGAAAGAAACTTGCAATATTTGCCTACTTGGAGCAGAAATTTTTGATTAAGACAGATGAAAATTTTAGCTAATACCTAGATTATTAATTGTTCTTTTAGATTGTAAAATGTGAGATTAAGTTATTACGTGAAATTGCCTAGCTTTAATGAAACCAAGAATTTCTAAGGAAAGTGTAGGGACAGTGAAGTATATAAATAATTAAAAATATCACAGGTGATGGTAGAGATAGTAGTCTAAGTTTTAATTTTTTTAAGAAATGTAACACAAAGACTGTCATGCATTGATAATCATTTAAAATAAAATTAGCTAGGGTAACTCTCCCCTTAGGTTAGAAATATAAAGACAACCAGAACTAATATATTTTCTATGGATTCCATAGAAATCCATAAGAAGCATGTGAGAGCAGGCATGGCAGATATATAGTTGTATATATAGAGAAGGAGAAAAGGGCAGATTGTATGTGTTACATGTATATATACCTTCAAGTCTAAATCTTATACCTTAAATGCAAAGCATCTTAAGCAAAGAGTGAATCCATTGACTAGATTAGTTTGTATCTAGTAGGAGTTCATGCCCTTGAAGACATTAATGTTGATATTTATATGGCTCAAAACCTCTGAATCCCCTAGGTTTGTTTTAAAAGAAGAGTCCATACATCCCATTTATAGCATCTTTATTTCTAAGGTAAAGTAGCTTCATTATTTGGGAATGACTTTGTAAACAGAGAGAGATTGGACAATTAAGAAAATAAAATTCTTAAGTATGTTAGTGAAGGAATCCTAAGCATTCAATATTTTTTTATAAAATTACAAAATAAGATATTCAAGATATAGATTAATTGTTAAAAAGAAAGGGGGGGAGGAGGGATTAAAAAGATGACATTTTTCACGGCACCACACATACACACACACACACACAAGTCAAAATGAATCAAAGACTTAAATGTTAGAGCTTAAACCATAAAAACCACAGAAGAAAACATAGGCAGCAACATTTCAGACATTGCTTGCAGCAATATTTTATTGGATGTATCACCCAGGGCAAGGGAAACAAAAGAGCAAATAAACAAATGGGACTACAGCAAACTAAAAAGTTTTTTGCATAGCTAAGGAAATAAAAAACAAAATAAAAAGACAACGCACAGAATGGGAGAACATATCCACCAATACACCTGATATGGTGTTAATATCCAAAATTTATAAAGAACTAACAAAACTCAACATCAAAAAAAAATTTAACAGTGGACGGAGGACCTGAGAAACACTTCTCCAAAGAGGACATACAGATGTCCAATAGACACATGAAATGATGTTCAACATCACTAATCATCAGAGAAATGCAAATTAAAACCGCAATCAGATATTACCTCATGTTGGTCAGAATGGCTATCATCAAGAAATCAACAAACAATAAGTGCTGGCAAGGTTATGGAGAGAGGGGGAACCCTTTTGCATTGTTGGTGGAAATGGTGCAGCCACTGTGGAAACAGTATGCAGACTCCTCAAAAAATTAAAAATGTGCCTGCCTTTTGACCCAGAAATTCCACTCCTGGGAAAACATCTAAAGGAACCCAAAACACTCATTCAAAAGAATATAAACATTCCTGTGTTCGTTGTAGTATTATTTCAATTGCCAAGATGTGAAAGCAGCCCAAGTGTCCATCAGTAGATGAGTGGATAAAACACCTATGGGATATTTACACAATGGAATATAATTTTGCCATAAAAAAGAAGAAAATTTTACCTTTTGCGACAGTATGGATGGATATGGAGAACATTATTCTAAGTGAAGTAAGTCAGTCAGAGAAAGACAAATACCATATGATTTCTCCTGTGTGGAATCTAATGAACAAACTGAACTAACAAGGGAAACACAGACAAACTCATAGGCAAAGAGCAGGATGATAACTAAGGGATGGGGGGAGCTTACGGGGTGGAAGGATTGAGCAAAAAGGAAAAAGGACTCATGGATGTGGACAACAGTGTGGTGATTGCTGGGGGGAGGGGGATATAAGGGGACTAAATGACAATGCAAAAAATACAATAAAGATTAAATCAAAAAGTATAAAGTGATAGTTGCAAATAGTCATGGGGATGTTATGTACGGCGTAGGGAATATAGGTGTAGTGTTAGGTGGTTATTACATTTATCAGAATGATTATTACTTAAGTTATGTAAATGTCACGTTTAACACCTGAAACCGTAACAGGGAGAATCTAACCAGATCACTAAAGAGCAGGGGAGATGCCAATCTGGGGAAACTCGGATCCAGCGTAGAGGCTGCAGTTCCCTGGAGAACGGGGGAAGTTATGGATCGAAGGCGCAGGCTGCATCCTGGGGAAGTAAGATGCTGCTGGGAAAGGAGGCGTCCAGGAGCAGCTGTAGAAAACCAGCACGTGAAGCCTCAGCAACTGAGCAGCACGGCACAACCCAGCAGGCAGGGTTCTCTGGGAGGAGACTGCCCAAGTCGATAGCGAACAGCGTGCATGGCCCTGGCAGCCCAGCAGCTTGTAACCCAACTAGAGGAAACTTGTGCTGAGGTTTCACGGGGCAAAAAGATCAAAACACTCATGTATGGTGGAGGTCAGCAAGCCACAGCAGGGGCCGGACACCCTGCCCAGGGACGAGATGATTGTGCACCTGTGTGTGGCTGGAAAACTTCTAACCCCCTTCTGCAAAATGGCTCCTGGAAGAGGGGCAAAGACAAAGAGGGCCCACATTGATTGAAAAACTGGACACTTCCACAACACATGGGATTTTGGGAGGGTATTTAAAACAAAATGTATACAGAAACCTCTTTCTTTTCCCTGCCTCATGCCCCTGGTTGGGGAGCACTTGCAGGACTGGCAGACACTGCACCCGCATGGGGTTTAGGCCACACGTGGTCAGAAGCCAGCTCGCAGAGGCAGAGTCCCTTTGCTGGGACATTCCTGGATGGGTGCCAGGTCTTGGGACACTGCAGCCCTGTTCAGCACAGCACACGAGTCCTGGACTTCTTCTATTTTCTTACTCTGAGCAGTGCACAGAGGTTGGGAGAAGCACCCAGAGGCATGAGCTAGGAAACTTCCTCAGCCCCAGCGGCATAGGCAGCCTCCAGCATCAGGGCCCTATGGATGGAGCTTCCCCTGCACGACAGTCTGAAGTAATCTGGCCGTGCACCTCAGTCCCCAGCAGAGAGAGAGCTGAGCATGTTGATGGCAATTGTAGAACCCATAAATGTGCATCAGAGAGAGAAAGAGCCTGAGGTTGGAGACCTGTTTGCGAAGCCACCATGGGACTCAAAAGAACAGATAAGATGGTGCAAGATGTCTGGATGCCCACTCTGGTCCTGAGGGTGCCTTACTTTCTGTGCTTTGTGGAAGAGGCTGACTTGGAGCAGGAATGCCCTTAACCCTCTCAAATTGGGTACCCTGTTAATAAAAACCTCTTTCTTTCCCCAGAAATCTTCGTGTTACACTTGTACATGGCAGCAAGCAGCTGGACCCCGGGCTCCCTAGTTATAACACTAATATAAAGTATATGTCAACTGTAATTTAAAAAATTAAAAAATAATACTTGAAAATAACAAAAAATTGTCTTGATAACCTGGTGATATAAGCAATGTTATTATGATTAAATTAAATACCTGAAAATAATATAAAGCTGACCCAAAGTATAATCAAGCATTATTTTCAGGAGAAAACCAGTCAATAATTTAAAATAGTAATAAAAGAGCAATTGCCTAAATATTTTTCCACATGTTTATGATTAAAGGAAAGTTTAATCTCTTAACACATTTTACTTTAATCAACGTATTATAGCTGCTGTTATAGGCAAGTTTCAGTTTAGTTTACATATTTTCAAAACATAGCACTACTCCATACAGAATTACTAATGTTTCCTTCCAAATGTACTTAGAATTATTGCATGAAGCAACTATCATATGTTGAAAAAGTAAATGACTTGCCTAAATGCTATTAGCTTATCCCAACATAGTATTCAGTATTTACACAATAAAGCCAACTCTATGTGTATATACACAGGCACTTCTTCCAATTTTGCAGATTACATTTAAAGTTAGAAAATATATGAATGACTAATTTATTCTGTAATGTACAATTTTATGAGCCATAATAGGTTACAGTTCACACCCAAGAGAATTTGTATATAAATTCATTATTTTTATTCAATTCCTATAGGTTCGTGTGTGTGTGTGTGTGTGTGTGTGTGTGTGTGTTTCAGTATCTTCCTATACGTTACTTCAGGCCTCTGGGGACCCAGCCCCAGGCAAGAGGTAGGCAGCTTTTTTTTTATCCTTCATTAAGCTTCATATTTCTCAGTATTATTTCCAAATTTGGCTCAGTCTCAGGTCTCTTCCACTTACTAAACAATTCTGCCTGCTTCCTCCATCCCTGAGGGGAAAAGACATTTCTATCATTGTCTGGGAAAACAGTTCACAACACAAGAGACAAAACCACTGGGAAAAGACCAGAGTGACTTTCAAAAGACCAGTGAAAGTTTACTTTGCTCATATTTCAAAATATGGCAAAATTGGGTTACAAATTGAAATGGAAAAATATATGTAGGCTTGATGATAGCATTTAGAATATAACAGTCTGGGAAAACACTTTTGATAATCCTAAGCAATTTAACTTCCAGCTCTTAGAAGATATGGATAGAGTTTTACTTCTTCCCTTTGCCCTAGTTTGTTCTATGGCACAGAATATATGAATTAATAAAAGAAATAGCCTCATTTACTAAGGTACAGAATTTTCTGTGGCTGGACTAGCCATCAATGACATTATGACATTAACTTTCTATGTTAGTGCTTTGTGTACACTAGTTCTTTCCACAAAGTAATCTTCTAAAACTAGAACTTAGTATATTTAGAGAAAATGCATTGCAAAATTTGCAGAAGATTCTAATTCTGCATTATAAAATATGCCATTTAAATTTCCCTGTGGTTTATCCTGGTTATTCATGGTCTGATAAAAAGGCTTGGAGCTAATTGTATACATTTTGGAAGCAAGATGGATTTAATGACATATGTCTAGTTGCTGTCAAGAGATTGGTGTGATTTTTATTCTGATTTGTGCTTCTATAAATTCTGTTCACCAGATGAGAAAAAGTGAATCAACTTCAGTTATTCCTAAAGTCTAAAATGTCAATGGACTAAGAAAATTACTTTTCATATATCAAATGCTTATTATTTTAATATGACTGTACTGAACTAAGGCAAATATTTCTAATGTTCTTTTTAAATAAATATTTTCAAGAAAGATTGTATATATAATTATTATATATGTTTTACATTTTTATAAAATTTATTGCCAGAGGTAATCACCTAAAATATCTAAAACTATATTTTATCATATCTTGAGTTATCTTTATTATTATTTAAATCAAAAAAATTTCAGGATGAAGAGAGTTGTTGACTGCCCACATGCATCTGACATTTGGCATGTATTATTGTATATAATCTTTATAACACAATAACTGAAGTGGGTAATATTATTTCTTAATTTGTTTACAGATAGCAAGCAATAGTTTGTATTTGTACAGAGATAATAACATCGGAGCCTTGAAATTCTAACCAAAGCCATTCTAACTATCATGAAAAACTATAGCAGTCACACGCACTATCATTGCTCAATCAATGTCATTAAACTTTCCTTCTTCCTTCTCAAGGGTATTGGGATGTTCTTGCAGCATGTGGGGGATATCTGTCTTAGTTGAAGTAAAAAAAAATCAATTTATTAATTATGAGCTATGTTGTTGGCCTAGACATTGTCATGTTGATACTAACGACAGCAGCTGGAGCTGGAAGGACTTTACTCAAGTGATCGAGGTATTGTTGAGAGCAGCCTTTGAGCCCAAGTGAATTTTTCCTGAATGACATTCTTAGGACTAGTCATAAAAACATGCACTTTACATACTGCTACTGTCACTGCCACATTGCCACTCCTCCTTGGCTGAGTCTTCTTGTGGCTTTTTAGGATAATCCTTGGTTTCCTAATCCAGCACCTATAACCTGGAGCCTGGGCTAAAGATTCAAAGGATTTACTCATCTCAAGCATTTGTTTTTCTCTGTTAAGGCTTTCATAGAGTGGCTTTTCTGTCCTTCAGTTGATTTTTGAGTATATATATTTCATGTCACAGATATATTACAACTTCTTAACTGAGCTTTTGGAAAATTCCTCTACCGGGTCAAAACTCTAATTTCACATTGACCACACCAGCCTCAGGTATCTGAAAATATGCTCTCTTGGGGACTATGTTATTTCGTCCTCTGGTGAATTACATTACTTCAGGCAATTATCTACTTTCCTTTGTTCGGTGATATCTGTGTTACTAAGGGCATTAGTGGGGAAGATGGTAGGTTTAAAGGGTTAGCAGAGAGTGGGTTAACAAAAGACTGTTTACTCAATAATTAAGCAAATGGCAGGGGAACAAGGAAATACACAAGCAACTAGCAAGAGTGGAGAGGTGTTACTAGCCCTAGGCTGAAAGGAAAATTGGGAAGAAAAACGGTGTCATAACATCCTTGGGTAAATAGAACCACATAAGAAGAGTATCCCCAAAAAAGCTTTGACAGCAGAGGCTGGAAGCTAATGTCAGAGAAATGTCCAGGTCTCTGGTATTCTAAAAACCTCTGCTTTCCATTGGCTGATGGAAGCTTGGAGTCTGAAGGTAAAGGAGCCTAGGAGATGTCTGTAGATGTCCATCTTCTGTGGCACAAATCAGAACAGCAGAGATGAGGATACAAAGGGTGTAGAGAGCAGTAAATGTGAAATAACCAACCTAATACTTAAATGTGGAGATCTTGACTCTAAATTCCTGACCCCTATATTTAATTGCTTACTTGAGATTACCACTTGCTTACCAATAGGCATTTGTGGTATTCAGGATTCTAGGACGATCCTCAAGATTTCTCCTTCTTGTATATGTGCATGTGCCTAGAATAACACTCTCCCCTTGACTCTGGAGGGACATATGATCATGGTGGTATAGTTTCCCATTGATTAGATTATGTCGTGTTACCAAGATGAAAGGGGAGTCTCTCCATGATTATGTCACTTGACATAGAATTTCTTGGTAGTTGACTAGCGGAATTCTCCTACTGACCTTGAACAAGTAGCTGTCCATATTCTGGAGAAGGTTACCTGGCATGTGGACTCCAGGAGCTGAGAAAACCTAAGATTAATAGCTAGCAAGAAAGAAATACCTGAGGTCCACACCTTCCAGGAATAGAATCCTGCCAAAAACATGAACAAACTTTCAAGAAAATGCTGTACTCCAGATATGAACCCCACAGACATCCTGATTTCAACCTTGCGAGACCCTGAGCAGAAACTCCTATGTCAAGCCCAGGTTTCTGGCATACAGAAATGGACATAATAAATGATAGTTGTTCTATATGGCTAAACTTGCAGTAATTTGTTACTAAGAACTAAAAGTCCAATAATACAAGGTGTGGTAAAAGTAGATTTACAGTTGTAAGTACAAAAAACAGAGTTTACATTTGTATTATTATTTATTAATTATATTATTTTCCATAAAACTGCAAACCTACTTTTGCCCCACCCTGTATGTAACAGGTTGAAAATAAACTCCTGACTTTCCACCCTTAACACCAAATCTCTTCATTCTCCAGTTTTCCTCAGGAAATAACCTGATGTTTTAACATACTCATCTCACAAAATTTACTCTTCATCTTTGATTTTAGTCAATATTTCATATCTTATGAAGTTCATCTGTAAATCCTGTTAACTCTGTCTTCAAAATATGTTCATAATTTCAGCATTTCTTATCTCCTTGTTCACCACTTGCATTAATGCTGCCTTTATTCTTTCTTTGGACCATTTCAATAAATTCCAAACTGGTTTCCCTGTTTTCAAATCTACCCACTAAAACCTGTTTTCTGCAAACAGAAAAATGTTTACAATTCTCTGATGAATAGTTACATTATGCATCTTTTCATATGTCTACTGCCCTCTGTATGTCCTCTTTGGAGAAGCATCTATTCAGGTCCTTTGCCCACTTTTTAATTTGATTCTTTTTTGTTGTTGTTGTTGTTACTGTTTTTTTTTTTTCTGGTGTTGAACTTTATAAGTTCTTTATACACTGTGAATATTAGCTCCCTATCAGATGCATCAGCTAATATGTTCTCCCATCCAGTCAGTTGTCTTATTTTGTTGATGGTTTCCTTTGCTATGCAAAGCCTTTTGGTTTGATGTGGTCCCAACTGTATATATTTTTTTCCTTTTGTCACCCTTTCCTGAAGAGACATATATGAGTAAAAATGTTGCTATAAGCAATGTCCAAGCTTTTTTTATGTTTTCTTCTAGGATTTTTATGGTTTGGGGCCTACCATATATATTTTTAATCCATTTTGGTAATTTCCTTATGTGTGGCATAAGAAAAAGAAACTTTACCCATTGCAAGAGCATGAAAATAACAATATGCTAAGGGAAGTAAGCTAGCTAGTCAGCAAAAGATAAATACCATATGATCTCACTCATATGTAGAATCTCATGAACAAACTGAACTAACATGCAAAATAGAGACAGACTCATAAAGAGCAGGATGACAGCTTTAGGTGGGTACGTAGTGGGTGGAAGGATTGAGTGCAAAGGAAAAAGGACTCATGGATATGAACAACAGCATGGTGATTGCAGGGAAGGTATAAGGAGGTTAATAGTAATAGAAAAAATACAGAAAATGTTTAAAGTCCTTTTAACATCATTACCTGTTTAAAATATAATAATTCCCTTCCTCTTGGTAATCTCTATTTCCCTTATTTAACTTTATTTTCTTTATTTGAATATATATTTACTAACAGTTTATATATATATATACATATACACATATATAGAAATATGCTTTACATAGAAATATATGTATACATGTGTTTTAGTTTTCTATTATGCTGTAACAAATTACCACAAAGATAGTGACTGAAAGAACAGTTATTTTGATATATTAAAATGTTATACCAGGACTTAACACATGTACATCTAACGGTGGTCATTATTATGTCTACTATAATATGTACTATATGAATAAGATTATTATTTGTTTTTCACCTAAAAGATTATGATTATAAGTCTATTATAACTGAAACTTTGTGTCATCCTAGGACAATTTCCGACTTGTTTTGCTAGTATATAAAATTATTTTAACCCAAATAGACAGAGATTTGATGGTAATATTGTATTTTACATAGTCAGCACACATATATGTGTGTTTATATTATATGTGTATAGTATATGTATTTATCTATACATACACATGCATGCAAATAAAAGTAATGAGAGAGCTTAAAGGTAACTAAATTTGAACACATACCCATACAAATTTCTATTGAACTATTACTTCCTACAGATTTCAAAGTTATTTGTCATTGATTTCACATTTCTATCTTATAAACAAAAAGAGATCAGATAAGATAATTAAAATTTTTTTCAGATAGGTTACAACCTATTCAGAGCATTATTTATTTCTAATTTCAAACCATTTATGCAAAAAACATTTTACTAGACTAATCAATAAATCTTCACTTTTATGGCAATATTTAAAAGTAATAGCCACCAACAATTTAAGAGATGAACCTGAAACAATATAATATTTTCTGTCAACTGTAATTGAAAAAAATTTTTAAAGATTAAAAAAATAAATAAATACACAAATAAGTGGCATAGTATAAAATATCAATAAAGAGGTGATAGAGATCCCTCTTATTTCCTTGCTATCTCTTATTTAATCTTAGGAGAAATGAGTAGTAAGTTATATCGTTTCCAGTCAAGATAATTTGGCCATTCTTTTGGGGAGACTTTTATGTGTACACAAGCAATTCAAAATATCTTGTTTATTAAAGGAGTACTAGTTATGACAGGGTGATTTTTATCAATGATAGAAGCCATTTAGAAGCAGAGTTAGTATGTTATTGGTGCTTACTTTCTTACATTAATCATATAAATTTTTGAATGTTTCTATCTATATACTTATAAAAATAAAATTATGTTGTGCAAAATAGTTGTTTAACAGGTTCTTTGAATTTCAATGTGACTTTTTATGAAGTTATTAGCATAAAATAGTGAATGATGTTTTTTAATTATATTTCATTGGTTATGTTCTTATAGTTGTCCCAATTTTCTCCCTTCTTCCCCCCCTACCCATCACACTCTACTCCCTCAGGCAATCTGCACACATTGTTCATGTCCATGGATCATGCATATAAATTCTTAGGCTACTCCATTTCCAATCAGTACATGACATCCCCATGGCTATTCTGCAACTACCTATTTGTACTCCTTAATCCCCTCACCCCTTCATCCATTCCAATACTCCCCCTCCATTTTGGCAACATCAAAATACTCTCTGTATCCATGATTCTTTGTTCTTCTTGTTTGCTTAGTTCGTTTGTTATTTTTAAGTTCAATTTTTGATAGATATGTATGCATTGCCATTTTACTGTTCATAGTTTTCATCTTTTTCCTTTCCTTAAATAGGTCCCTTTAACATCTCATATAATAATGGTTTGGTGATGATGAACTTCTTTAGTTTTTTCTTGTTTGGGAAGCTCTTTATCTTCCCTTTGATTCTAAATGATATTTTTGCTGGGTAGAGGAATGTTGGCTGTAGGTCCCTGTTTTTCATGACTTTGAATATTTCTTGCCAATCCCTTCTAGCCTGCAAAGTTTCTTTTGAGGAATCAGCTGACAGTCTTATGGGAACTTCCTTGTAGGTAACTAACTGCTTTTCTCTTGCTGCTTTTAAAATTTTCTCTTTAACTTTAACCTTTGACATTTTAATTCTGATGTGCTTGGAGTGGGCCTCTTTGCATCAATCTTGTTTGAGATTCTCTGTGCTTCCTGGACTTACATGTCTATTTCCTTCACCAAATTAGGAAAGTTTTCTTTCATTATTTTTTCAAATAGATTTCCAATTTCTTGCTCTTGCTCTTCTCCTTCTGGTACCCATATGAGGTGAATGTTGGACCTCTTAAAGTTGTCCCAAAGGCTGCTTATGATATCATCATTTTTTTGGATTCCTTTTTTTCTTCTTGTTGTTCTGATTGGTTGTTTCTTGCTTTACTTTATGTTCCACATCATTGATTTGGTTCTCAGCTTCATCCACTCTGCTGTTGTTTCCCTGTAAATTATTTTTTGTTTCATTAGTATATCCTTCATTTCTGATTGGATCTTTTTTATACTCTCGAGGCCCTCACTATGTTCCTTGAGCAACCTTGTAACCAGTGTGTTGAATTCTACATCTGATAGATTGCTCATCTCCATTTTGTTTAGTTCTTTTTTGGAGCTTTGAGCTGTTCTTTCATTTGTGTCATGTTTCTTTGTCTCTTGTTTTTGGCAGCTTCCCTGTATTTGTTTCTATGTATTATGTAGAGCTGCTATGACTCCCTGTCGTGGAAACATGTCCTAATGTAGTAGGTATCCTGTAGGTGTCCTTTAGGGTCCAGTGGTACAGCCTCCCCTATCACCCAAGCTGGGTACTCTAAATGTACCCTCTGTGTTGGCTGAGTATATCCAATATCTTCCTCTTGCAGCTAAGGCTTGGTTGCTGTTGGCAAGTCAATGGGAGGGAGTTACCTAGGCCAGTCAGTTGCAAGGACTGGCTGTGACCACTGACCACCAACATCCACCCTCCATGGAAGATCAGCTGTGCAGGGGGAGGATGGAGGTGCTGTCCACTGGGTGTGTAGACCCTGGGATTTCCCAGGTGGCATAGGCTATGGTCAGCACCCGCTTGTGTTTTGCCTGGGACCATCCTGTCTAAGCTACAAAGCAATCTGAGGCAGCTGCTGCTTATTCTGGATTTGGCTATTCAAAGGTAAAGTCGACTGTGAATCTAGGCTGGTTGCTGCTAGTGCCAGACCTGGTTCCACTTAGCAAGATGTGTGGAGGTGAGGCACTTACCGAGTCTGGCTGTTGCTTGTTAGAAAGGAGTTAGGAAGTTGAGAGGTAAGCTCCAAAACCAGCCATTCATATGGAAAAGCCACTGCTAAAAACCAAAGTTGGGCGGGATGGAGACTCAGGGGATCTCCAGTGGATCGTCAGAGCAGGGCAAACAGTGTTTGCCAGGTTAATGGAGTCTATGGTATGGCACCTGCCTGCCAGTTGTGTGGATTTGTGGGGGGAGGGTTCAAAAAAGGCACAATTGCTTCTGCCCACATTTCTGTCTTAAAGATAGCTGAGCCCTAGCTTTTGCCTTATTGATAGACACTTAGTTCTACCCTGTAGACCACTGGTACCTTTCAAGCTGCTACCCCTGCCTGAAGCTCAAAGTGAGTGAGTCTGAGTGAGTCTGTATGGGTTCTTTAAGAGAAACTGCTTGAGACTCCAAAAGTTTCTCCCATTGACTCAATCTGCTGATTTCTGTAGTCAGAAGTTATGGAGATTTATCTTCCTGGCAATGGAACCCTGGACTTGGGGAGTCTAGAGTGGGACTGGGATTCCTTGCTCCCAAGATATCCCCCTTGAATGTTTATTCACCACATGTGGATATGGGCCAAGTTTGTGCCACATCTCCACCCTTCCTAATAGTCCAGGTGGATGTGGTTTTTTTAGTGCAGTAGTTGGCAGACCCCCATTCAATTCAATTTCTGATGGTTCTGAGTGATAGCTCTTCTATAATTTAGCTGTAATTTTGATGTCATTGTATGAGGAAGAGAGATGTGTTTATGCTACAGGAAGTCAAGAATGAAGCCAAAAGCGAATGGCAAGAAATATTCCAAGAATTGAAAAAGATCTGCAACCAAGACTATTCCACCCAGCAAGGCTCTCAATTAAAATGGAAGGAAAAATAATGAGTTTCCCAGACAAAAGAAGGCTGAAAGAATACATGCCCACCAAACCAGCACTGCAAGGTATGCTAAAGGGACTGCTTTAAGAGGAAGAAAAAGAATGAGAGAGAGAGGAACACAGGTACAAAGGGGGTAAAATGGCAATGAAGAAGCACCTATCAATAATACCCTTAAATATAAATGGATTAAATGCTCCAAACAAAAGGCATAGGATAACTGAATAGATTAGAAAACATGACCCACACATATGCTGCTTATGAGAGACCCACCTCAGAACAAAAGACCCAAGCGCTGAAAGTGAAGTGTTGGGAAAAAAAATATTCCAAGCAAATGGACAGGAAAATAAAGCCAGGGTAGCTATACTTATATCAGACAAAATAAACTTCAAAACAAAGGCCATAAAAAGAGACCCAGAAGGACACTTCGTAATACTTAAGGGAAGAATCCATTGAGAAGACATAAACATCAAAAACATATATGTACCCAACATAGGACCACCTAAATATATAAGGAAAATCTTGGAGGACCTTAAGAAAGATATAGACAGCAACACACTTACACTAGAGGATTTTAACAATGCACTGTTGATAATGGATAGATCTTCCAAAAAAAAAATATCAACAAAGACATTGTGGAACTGAATGATGCATTAGATCAAATGGACTTAACTGATTTTACACACACACACACACACACACACACACATATTCAAATACACATGGAACATTTTCAAAGATATACCACAAGATAGGACACAAAACAAGCCTCAAAAAAGTCAAGAAAACTGAAATCATATCAAGCACATTGTCAAAACACAATGGCCTGAAACAAGAAGCCAACCAAGGAAAAAATTCAGACACACTCAATTCATAATGATTGAATAGCATGCTATTAAACAATAAATGGGTTAATAATGAGATCAAGGAAGAAAAAAAACTTTTTGGAAACAAATGAAAATGAACACACAACAGTCCAAAACTTATGGAACGCAGAGAAGGCAGTCTCGAGAGGGAAGCTCATAGTGATACAGGCCTACCTGAAAAAGAGAGAAACATTTCAAATGAACAACGTAACCCTACATCTACAAGAAGTAGATGAACAACAACAAACAAAGCCCAGAGCAAGTAGAAAGAAGGAAATAACCAAGATCAGAGCACAAACAAATGACATAGAGACTAAAAGACTAATTTGAAGGATCAATAAATCCAGGAGCTGGTTCTTTGAAAAGACAAACAAAATCAGCAAGCCTCTAAGCAGGCTAATCAAGACAAAAAGAGGAAGGACCCAAATAAAAAAATCAGAAATGAAAAAGGAGAAATTACAACAGATACCACAGAAATACAAAGGATTGAAAAGAAATTACTATGAACAACTATATGCCAAGCAACTTGAAAACCTGAGTGAAATGGAGAAATTATACAAAATATAATCTTCGAAAGCTGAATCAAGAAGAAGCAGAAAGCTTGAATAGGCTGATGACAGCTAATAAAATTGAAACAGTAATCCAAAAACTCCTGGCAAGCAAAAGCCCTGGACTGGACAGTATCACAGGAGAATTTTACAAAACATTTAAGGAAGATCTCACCCCTATCCTTCTCAGACTATTTCAAAAACTCCAAGAAGAGGGAAGACTCTCAAGCTCTTTTTATGAGGTCAGCATCATCCTAAACCCAGATAAAAACACAATAAAGAAAGAAAACTACAGGCCAGTATCACTGCTGAACATAAACGCTAAAATCCTCAACAAAATATTGGCAAACTGCATCCAGCACCACATTAAAAAAATCACAGACCATGATTAAGTGGGATTCATCCCAGGGATGCAAGGATAGTACAATATTTGTAAATTAATACACATGCTACATCACATAAACAAAAGGAAAGACAAAAATCACATGATCATATCAAGAGCAACGGAAAAAAACATTTAATGAGGTACAACACAAATTCATGATAAAACCATTCAGCAAAGTGGGACTAGAGGGAGCATACCTCAACATAATAAATTCCATGTGTGAAAAACCTACAGCCAACATCATATTCAATGAGCAAAAACTAAAAGCTTTCCCATTAAGATGAGGAACAAGACAAGGATGTCTGATTTCACCGTATCTATTCAACATGGTATTGGAAATCCTAGCCACAATGATCAGAAAAGCAAAAGAAATAAAAGGCATGCAAGCTGAAAAGAAGGAAGCAAAACTGTCATTGTTTGCAGGTGACATGATAGTATACATAGAACATTCTATAGACTCCACAAAAAAAAAACTACTCGGCTTAATACGTGAATTTGGTAAAACAGCAGGATACAAAGTCAGTGCTCAGAAATCAAAGGTATTTCCATGCACTAACAATGAAATATCAGAAATGGAAATCAGGAAATAATCCCATTTGGTATACCGACAAGAAAAACAAAGTACCTACGAATAAACCTAACCAAGAGGTAAAAGACCTATACTCAGAAAACCGTTGAACACTGAACAAGCAAATTAAGGAAGACACAAACAAATGGAAGCATATTCCATGTTCATGCATTGGAAGAATTAATATCATCATAATGTCCATACTACCAAAAGCAACTTATAGATTCAATGCAATCCCTATTGAAATACCAATGACATATTTCACAGATATAGAACAAATACTTCAAAAATTTATATGGAACCATAAGCAACCCCAAATGGCCACAGCAATTTTGAGAAAGAACAACAAAGTAGCAGGAACCACAATACCTGAAATCAAGCTATGATACAAGGTATAGTAATCAAAACAGTCTAGTACTAGCATAAGAACAGACACATAGATCAATGGAACAGAACAGAGAGCCCAGAAATAAACCCAAGTCTCTATGATCAATTAATATTTGGCAAAGGGGGCAGAAGCATAAAATGGAGTAAAAATAGCCTCTTCAACAAATGGTGTTGGGAGATCTGGATAGGTACATGAAGGGAATAAAAGAAAGAAATTTGACCACCAACTTACACAATACACAAAAATAAGCTCAAGATGGATAAAAGAACTTCAATATAACTTGTGACACCATAAAAAGTCCTAGAGAACAACATAGGCAGGACAATCTCAGATATTCCACTCAACAATGTTTTCAGCAACATGTCCCCTAGAGCAAGAGACATAAAGGAAAGAATAAACACATGGGCCTTCATCAAAATAAAGAGCTTCTGCATGGGTGAAGAAAACATCAGCAAAATGAAAAGGAAACTAACCATATGGGAAAATGTATTTGCAAAAGATTACTTGGACAAGGGTTTGATCTCCAAAATATATTAAAAAACTAACACAACTCCACTCCAGGAAGACAAATAAAAATTATTTGCCCAATTAAAAATTGGGCAAAGGACCTGAAGTGTTGTCTCTAAGGACGACATACACAGGGTAGAGACATAGGAAAGGATGCTCAGCATCACTAGCCATCAGAGAGTTCCAAATTAAAACCACAATGAGATATCACTTCACACCAGTCAAAATGGTCATCATGAACAAATCAACAAACAACAAGTGCTGGTGAGGATGTGGAGAAAAGGGAACTTTAGTACCCTGTTGGTGGGAATGCAGACTGGTACAGCCACTGTGGAAAACAGTCTGGAATTTCCTCAGAAAACTGAAAATGAAACTACCTTTTGAACCAGCAATTCCAATGCTACAATTATACCCTAAGATTCCTGAAACACCAATTCAAAAGAACCTATGTACCCCAATATTCATAGCAGAACAATTTACAATAGCCAAGTAGTGGTAGCAAACTAAGTGCTCATCAATAAATGAATGGATCAGAAAACTATGGTACATTTATACAATGGAATCTACTCAGCAGAAAGAAAGAAGGAGTTCCTACTTTTCATGACAGCATGGATTCATCTGGAAAGCATTACACTAAGTGAATTAAGCCAGGCGGTGAAAGATCAATACCATATGATTTCACCTATTAGTGAAACCTAATCAACAAAACAAACGAGCAAGCAAAATATAACCAGAGGTATTGAAATAAAGAACAAACTGACAGTAAGCAGAGGGGGGAGATAACAGGGAAATGAGGGGAAGGGTCATCAAGGAACATGTATAAAGGACATATGGACAAAGCCAAAGTGGGGGTAGGGTCAAGGGTGGGAGGTAGGGATGGTGGGATGGGGGGGATTGGTGGGTGGAAATGGAGACAAATGTACTTGAATAACAATAAATAAAAAGTTTGAAGTTTGCTTAATATCAAACACATTCAAAATATTTTACTCTACCTCTTGAAATTTTATTATTTAAGTCTCTTCCTTGGTTATTAAAATATTTATTGCTGTTGATTTTCATTTAGGAATTCCAAACAGAGTTCTGGATGAATTTATTGGAATAAGTAATACCTCAAGTTTAATACAAGGAAATTTTAGCAAACATTTCTTTCTGTAATAGCAGAAAATCGTAACAAGAAATTATAACCCACCCCACCATTCTTTTGACACTGTTTCTGTAAGTGCTGACTCTGACTAATACGTAGCTTATAGATGACCAGCATGTTTGTCTAAGAATCCTAAGAACTAATTTCAAAAGATGCAAACTCTGGCCTTCAAGAAACCAAGCTCTGGGAGATTTGCTGACCTTCAACCATGGAGCTGGGAGGATGTGAAGTCAGGATGATGCAGACCAGACCATCACCTGCCTTATTGGAATGGACTCTGCTAGTCTGCACGGGGAGAACTTTTCAATCCCTTCCTTGATCTCTTTGTTCTGTTCCCCCTCCCTCCTTATACAAACCTATGCATCCCCTGAGATGTGGGATTGGGTTTTGAGATGTAAGAACTCCATTTTAGGAGATGGGCTTTGTGACATGAGTCCCCTATCTTCCAGGTAACTGGCATCTGAAAATAAACCACCTCCCTTTACATCAGCACCTGCCTCTGAGTATTGGCTTGCATAGTGGCAGTCAGCCAGACCAGCTTTCAGTTACAATTTTTGGTGAGCCTAGATGGGACGCCGTGAATCCAGGAAATACCCAGAGGGCATGACCTGGGGTATGAGAGGTCCCAGTTACTTGTGAAAGGCTGAGACAATGACAGGGATTGCAGGAATTTCCCAGTTATTTACCTCCGGGGCTCTCCCTGCCTCCTCTGTTAAGGCATCAGCTGCCTTTAAATGCTTTGCTGATGAAATTAAGTGGGTCTTTGGGGAATAGACAGGTTCCAATCTGGGAAGCTGATGGACTCCAATCTTAATAGTTGTGTTTTTGATTTGGAAAATTATTCTTCTGTGAAATTTTCATGGGAATCATATTGCTTTTTAATAGTGTACTGGTTTTGTTTCTCTTTTCCTCCACAGGAGAAAGTTTCAGTTTGAGAGCTCTCCTCTGTCTGTCTTGATTATAGTTATCCTTTGCTTACTTTCTCATCTTTGGGGACTTGGTTTGATCTTTGCAGTTTTGTATATATTGGGAATCTTCTGTCTTTGCTATTGGGGCTGTACTATTTGGCCTTATAAAGGTTATTCGTAGTGCCAGTTGGTGTGAGATGAGATCTCTGTTCTTTGGGCTTTGTGACATTTGGACCTCATCAGGGTCATTTGTGGTACTGGTTGTTCTGTGATAAGATTATAAGGATGGTCTCAGTCCCTACTTTAAGAGGATTTAGTTTGAGAATACTTGTTTGAAACTTGTCTTTGCTGTATATTTCATTTTTATTTCTGTTTTGAAAGAAACGGCTCAGTCTCAATCTTGAATATTTTGCCCAAAGTCTGGTAAATGAAATAAGATCTATGTATAAGCTTTCATATTGTTACATTATAAGGATTCTACTCAGAAAGAATTTCAATTGATAGTTTAAATAGGGGAAAAGATCTCATTTCCCTCTCAGACAGTAAAATTTATAAAGAAGGGAAGAAAAAAAAGAGAGAGAGAGAGAGAGAAAATGCATCTTTTAAACATTCAGAATTGTCCTTTTGGAGGCCCAGGATCTGCCGTCCCGGGAACAAGCTGTGCCAAGCCTGACATCTCCCTTGCCTCTTCTGCAGCTTTCTAAAAGTCGTCAAGGTCATTAGATAATAAAACAGCTCACCTTTGAGCACACTAAAGAAATGCAATAATCACCAAGGATAAAAATGTGAGTGTACCTGAAAATGGGGGAGGAAAGGGAGCTATTTCTGAAAGTTCTAAAATATGCTCGGAAACTTGTCAATCTAAAGAATTCTAGTCACTTTTAGTCATCGCTAAAAATTGAAAATTCTAATTAGGTTGAGAAAACATGCATGGTTTTGTTAATAAAAGGTATAAATTGTGGCATTGTATTTGAAGGAAATAGAATTGATGATAGATCATGCTGAAGTTGGTTATTTCTGGATGAGTTAGAAGGGAAAATTTGAAAAGACTAGGATAGTTGAAGAGGCTCTGTGGAAGTCAAGGTGGGTCTGTGTAAGTGAGGCTTTGTGTAGGCTGAAGAGGGCTCTTATAAGTCACACAGCATCTGTGCAAATTGAAGAAGGACTGTGTAGCAGGAAGGAGCAAAAAGAGAAGGACTTGAGGAAGTGAAAAAAGGTGAGAAAGGATAAAGGAAAGAGTCATACAGGAAGAAAGGACACTGGATAGGCAACTCAACAAGGGAAATGGAAATGGGAAAACATAAGAAAGAACAGGTATATCAAGAATTTTAAAGTGATAATTTTAATGAAATTGAAATGAAAATAAAAAAAGTTCCCTTTGATTTTCCAAAACCAATTGTTATTTCCCAACAGAAACCCTAGGGAACAGTAGGGAAGAAATTAATTGATTTCTTGTTCTGATACATTTTCATTTGTAATTCTGATTGTAATCTTAAAGAGTTGCTGCCAAAGAGCAAATTACTTTGTAAATTACATTGTCATCAGACCTACACTTATGTCATTTTAAGTACTTCCTTTTGGTCACTTAGAAACAGTCATTGTTTGATGTGTTTGCAAAAATGTTAATCCCTGATTTATTCTAAAGAAAAAAATTCTGAGAATAAATTCTCGGATTATACCTTTGTAATAGATGGGAATATGTAGGGTACTGTGGAATGACTGGTTTCATATATATGCTGGTCAGGATAAACAGGAATTGATTGTGGGACTGAATGAACTTTGGATAATTATTAGTCTTGTGACTTTGTTAAAAAATATTGTTGATTTTAAAAAACTTGTTTGTTTTCATTGAGCAATCTGGTAAAGTGTAGGTATATTGAAGCATTTACGTTTTTCTCTCTACTTGATCCCTCAAGAATCTGGAAACTCTTAAGGAGCAAGTATTATTTTCATGGCAATATATTAGTTTACATTAATTCAGTGGGAATCTGATTTTTTTTCCAGTTTCTAATTGTGAATTTATTAGCAAAGACTTTGACTGGAATGTTATGTCTGAAAGAGACATGCCAAGGCTCTGGATGGAAGCAAAATGCTTTAAGAAATAAAGGCTGACTTTGGAGCTGATAAAAGCCCCTTGAAGAAATGACCTGGTGCCTTACTAATTCACATGATTCATGGAACTCTTTCCAGGTAAGGAGCAAAGTTTGCTTTTCTTGGAGATGGCAAGGAAATAACTCAAGGTATTTTGGGGACCTTTAGAATTTGAGGAATTTACTCAAAACTCTAGGTATTTCAGACAAAACCTAAATAAATGTAACAAATGTGGCTTGGCTTCTTTGCCCTGAGAGGCTAATTAAAGTTCAATCTGAAAATTTCTTGTAACATTACTACAAAGTTGATTTAAGAGAGCCTAAATAATCAATTACTATTCCTGTTGTGTTCATGCAAATAATTGGGATGCATTGAAACTCGACTTAATGCAGTAAATTAATTAATCTTGATTTGGCCCTTTGATAAAAATGAGGGTGAATTTAGGAGAAAAATTGCGTTTCAATAAAAGCTATTATATACATCTATGGAAATTAAACTCTAGTACAATTAATTTTCTGTAAAATTTTATTTTTCACCTAAAAAAATAAAAAGGAACTAGAGTGGATCTTGATTTTTTTTTTAGTTTTCTGAAATAATTGACTACACCCATCTAACTACCACAGAAATGAAAGAAAAATTGACAGTGGGGATTTGTAACAGTTGAACACTGTAACAGGGAATTATAAGCCACCCTGCCATTCTTTTGACATTGCTTCTGTAGGTGCTGACTCAAAACTCTAACTAATATGTAGCTTGTAGATAAACATCATGTTTGTATAAGAACCCTAGGAACTAACTCCAAAACATACAGATTCTGACCTTCAGGCATTCCAGTTCCAGGAGATTTGCTGATACTCAACCATGGAGCTGGGAGGACGTGAAGTCAGGATGATGTGAATCCATGATGACTAACCAGGATGATGCAGACCAGACCATCACCTGCCTTATCAGAACGGACTGGGCTCTTCTGCATGTAGAGAACTTTTCAAACCCTTCCTTGATCTCTTTATTCTGCTCCCCCTCCCTCCTTCTAGAAATCTCTGCCTCCACTGAAATGTGGAGATGGGCTTTGAGGCATGTGTCCCCCATCTTCCCAGGAGATAAGTTTTGTGGCATGAGCACCCCAATTTCCGGGTTGCCAGCACCTGAAAATAAACCACTTTCTTTTATATCAGTACTTCCCTCTCAAGTATTGGCTTGTGTAGTGGCAGGCAGCCAGACCTGTTTCTGGTTGTACTTTGGACAGAGAGGCAAGGAGGAAATTCATTCATTTGTTTAACAAAGGCAGCCACTGAGCTAGTACAGCAGAACAATTATGAATCAAAAAGACAAACACCTGGTTTTTATGGAGTTTATGTCCAAGAGAGGCAGATATCATAAACAGGAAATATGCCTCTGTCGGGTGGGAATAACTGCCATAAGGAAGAACAAATGAGGGTAAAGGAATAAAAAGTAATGGTAATGGGAGAATGCCCTTTCATGTAAAAAGGAGAAAGTCTGTCTTAGAAAGTGAGATGTAAGCAGAGGACACAAAGGAATGAGATGCACAGGTGTTTGGGCTAAAAGCTTTCCAGGCAGAAGAAAATTAAAAGGTTGTAGAAGAATAATAAAGATAATTTTCTACCTTTCTACTCTACACCCTGGAAAAGTATTTCCACAGTATAAATGAAACTAGAAAGATTTGCAGTGATACATAATGAGGAAGCCAAGACGATGTTTACAGAGGCATGTGCCTGATGGCAGGGAGCAGTGGAAATGAACCTTTGGGGCAAAGATCAACCTTCACTGAGTATCCACTAACGTTTGTCTGAAAAAGTCAGAGAACTTGAATATATTTTCAGAGAATTTTCCAAAGAAAATGGCTGTGAAAGCAAAACTGTGCTAGTGTCTCACTAGTTCTTAGACCCTTTATGGACAACCTTTAGTTGGCCTCACTACCAAGAACGTGCCTCCAATTCTGCTAAGGCAGAACAAAGCTCTCACTGACACGTTTTCCATTAAAAATGCTGTTTTTCTTTTCCTGACCTATTTTATCTTTATTCCCAGTCTAATTATTAGTTTTCCAATTCCTTTATTTTACTTAGCAAGAAAAATATGTTAAATCAGACTCGTTCTCTTGAGTCAGGTCATGTTACTCAAGAAAACATTATCTCTGGTTTAATATGTTTTTAAAATTTAAAGACATTCATTTTATATAGCTTGTCATTTGTCTTTTTCTATTCTAAAAAAAGAAATAAAGAAAGAAAATATGCTATATAAAAATTTCTCTGGATGGTTGATGCATCTTTCTTTTTCTCCCCTGTTCCCTGCCTTTTATATAAAACTCTTAGAATTGTATTAAGGTTGACAGAAATAATTTTCTTTATTCTCTGACTGTGTTCCAAATGCATTCAATTAATTTTCTGACAGCCAACACATGTGTATTAATATGTAATTTACACATAACTTAATGTACTTTGGTGAGTGCACACTAATGTGTGCCTAATATGGCAGCACTTCCCGGGCACCACCATTCTACTTGTCTATAAATGTTGGAAATGTTGCCCAATTATGAGGTTGAAAAATTTATAGACAATCAAAATCCATTGTAATGTGTGGTTTTCTATGTTAAAATGATTTACGTGCACACTTTGTGTTGATTGTAGGATTCTGGACTTCAAGATGAATATTATGAAAAGTCATAGTTGGGAGTACACCAAATCTGATGTTACATAAGAAAAAAAATCCCGCTGACAATAAACCCAACAGTATCTGAGCAACACATACACATCAGCCAAATAATGAAAAACCTTGCATTGAAATGAGACATAGTCTTGCCATAAACTTAGCTAGCACAATGTCCCAGGATCAGAAGAGAACTTGAAATCTGGACCCTCTCCCATAGGAGTGAAGTGTTTTAACCCCACATTGGGAAACTTGACTTTTAAGACCTGCTTCTGAGAGATGAGCTCCCAAAAAACCTACCTTTGAAAGTCAATGGGACTTGCATACATGAGGCCCACAGAGAGATAGTGACCTAGAAACTTCTTGAACTGAGAAAGTTGTTAAAAGGATCACTAACCACAGGGTGCAGTACAGAGGCAGCTATTTGAGGAGCTCCTCACATTCCGTGAAAGAGTCTTATTTGCTTACCATAAACTGTTTAGCCTGACGACAGACATCCATTATGACCCACATGGAGAGGCCTGCTGGGATACTCTCCATGAAGAGAGACTGGCAGACACCATCTTTACACTCCCTGTCTACCTCACCCCAGTGGTGTTATTTCTTTTTTTTAAACCATAGACATTTTCCCCCCTGTAGATGATATTGTCCTTCTGTCATACTCCAGAGCTCCAGGGTCTCCCAATGGGGAGCTTTTCCATGTGTCTGGTGCCATAGTTTTAAGTCCATTGTGACTACTACCCAGAAATCACCCCTTGGTTGCTTTGCTCGAGTAGCCAGCAGGACTTGCAATCCTGAGCTCCTAAGTACTGTAACAATCAAAGAGAGCATTCTTGACCAGCTACCCAAACCACTGACTAGTAGACAGTAGACTTAAAAATCCCTCCAGTCTTTCTGTGAAAAGGGCCTATTAGCTTGTCCTGAAACTTTGACTTGCAGGAACAATATTTTGGTTTGGTACACACCTAGGAGCTGACAGAGAAGATCTCAGGAAACAAAATCCAGTGGAAGTTATCTTTGCGCTTTCTTTCTCTGATTCATTTCAGCTCACTGGTATCTTCCAGAATAAAGCTTATACCCTCTTAAGGTAACTTGCTTTTGTGACTGCCACCAGGAGACTCCTCTAGATCCCCTGGCTCTAGTGGCTCTCCAGGCAAATGCACACAGACCCTGGAAGACTATAACCAATGGAGAAAGAGTGATTAATTGGTTACCACCTATAGAAGAACAGCAAGAGACAATAGCCTGAGGACCTCAGTCTGTCCGTGTAGGGGCTTTATTAGCTTATCTACGTAGCTGTGCAGCTTAAGGGTGAGCGTCAAATCAACCCCATATCTAAGAGCCACATATGTAAGAAATCTCAGGTGATATGCCTTCTCTTTGTGTTCTCCCTCTGATGTGCTGAAGAATGCCAGTATCTCCTGCATGGTAGCCACAAAAACCTGGGAACCAGATGTAAAACTCATGGTACCAGACACAGGGGAGATTTTCCATGTGTCTGGTACCATGAGTTTTACATCTGGTTCCCAGGTTTTTGTGGCTACTGCCCGGGGTGCAACTCAATTACCTGGCTTTGGTGGACACCAGTGCATTGTGTCCATGGGTCGTATTGGGCAGTAACAAATGAAGAGACAGCTTTGGGCCTTTTATCACTCCCAGGGCATAGTGCAGACAGCAGACTAAAACACATCTACAGTCTTTCTGTGAAAGAGGCCTATTTGCTTGTCCTTGAACTTTAGCTTGAATGGCAGGTTTCAGGCTCACAGATCTAGGTGACTTCTGATAATCTCTGTGGGGGTGGAGGCAGGTAGACACCATCTTTGTACTCTATCCTGCCTCGCTCTAGATCACCAGTAACTCCCAGAAAAAAAAGCTTATACACTCATCAGGCATGCTGCTATTTGTGCTGGGTGGCACTAGAGACGCTTTTAAGTCACCTGGCTCTGGTGGCCAGTGGGACTTGTGCTTGCAGTCACATAGGACCGTATATATTTGCATTCTTTAAAAGCTGCTGCCTGAGTACCCTAGCTTGCACTCAGCTTGAATCTAGGTGCTAATTGAGATTCTCCTCTTTGGAACGCTGACAGGTCTTGGCACAACCTCAAGTACTGGTAGTCACTTTTAAAAAAGGGGAAAAAAAGATTGTTTGGACAATCACAAAGGTTTGAGAGAAAACCAAGTGCTAGAGAAAAGTTGAATGATGTTTCACTTCAATGCCCCCCAATGCCACTACTTCAAGACTGGGAAAGGTCAACCAAGGTTGGGAAGAGGATCCTGCATAGCATTTGGCAGAAAAATCAGGAGGGACTCTGTCTGCCCGGAAGAGGAAGGTGTCTGCTGGAAATCCAGGTGCTCGCTTAAAGGGCCAATGGACAGGATCATGCTCTTGGGCACTCACCTGGGACTGTGTTTGATAGAAGGCAACACAGGGCATATGGGAATAATAAAGAAAAGATCTGGGTGGAATGGCCCCAAAGAGATCTGGAGGGTCAGCCACTGAGATCCTGGCCCTGGGTCAATATCCCACATTACTCTCAAGCACCATGTTCCCAAGGTTGAACAATTCTATTCTTATAGCACCAGTCTGGGAAGTACACTAACCTGGACCTACTGGTGACACCACCCTGCCAAGCTTGAGTCCTACAGAAACGTCTGTTGGCTGTACCCAATAGGGACTTTTGGTGCACTCTTTTTTCTGGAGAAGCTATGGGCAGACACTCAGGTAGTAAATGAGTTGTGTGGCTTTGGATCAGGGACTAGTCTTTCCCTCTGCCTGCATACTTGGCCAGCATACCCCACAACAAAAGACAATTTTGACTTGTTTTCCCAAGTCTCACTGGGTCTGCCATGCAGAGCTCAGTTCTATGGGGGGAAGGGAGTGCTCCTCAGAGCTAGGACCTCAGTGGCTCCTGTCTGGGGCTCAGACAGGCATGGCTTTGGAGCTGGGGAAGATGAAAGGCTTGCCCCCTTTGTTGCCGGCTCAGCTGGTACCACCATCACCAATGAGAGACCCTTTTGATTCGCCCAAACAAGTCCCAGGGGCTCCTCCCTACTGAGTTTGTTCTTGCGGTGGGGAGAAAGAACTGCACCCAAAATGAACCTAAGGTGTCCTCCTTTAGAGGAAGTTAGAGTTGGAGACTCTAGCAGAGACTGAGTGGTATGACTCTGAAGTAGGGACCACTCTCTTCTAATTTAGTACCTATCAGGCTTCCCCCAAATAGGTGACCCACTAGCCTTGACCTTCCAAACCCAGTCACCTAGCCCTACAAAGTTTGGACCCTGTGGAAGTGTCTGTGGGTCACAGCCAACCTGTACTCACTCTATGGTACTTCTTCGGAAGGCTGTGAAAGGAGTCCTGGTGACTTCAGAGGGTGGCAGAGTAGCTGACAGGTGGAGATAGACCACAGGGAGCCTTGGAACATTTAATGATCTGCCCCCAGTTCATAGATGCAGGAAGTTGACCCTCGTACAGAGCTTGGCCCCACCCATACGCACCCAGGCCAGGTAGAGGCATCCATGAACAGTAAATAACATGGTGCCACCAGCAGGAAGCCCAAGGCCAGTTACACACAACATCTGATATTGACCTGTAACAGAACCTTGCCAAAGTGGACCCAGAAAAACACAACGTGTGTAGGGGGTGGTTCAGACCACACCAGAGCTCAACTCAACTGAGACACTCAAAGGAGGATTCTGACAGGTGCCAGACCCTACTGGGAGAACGCTGCGTTTGGGGACAGCCCCAGCATAGTGACTCATACAAAGCGATCAAAATCTGTACTTATAGTCAGCCAGCTTAAGGGTTAACTCCATCCATGAATGGGTCAACATCATTCAAGACTCAATTTCAAGAGAAGGGTGTGCATAACCCACACACAGAACATTTATTAGCTCAGGAGATCTTGAAGATTGTGCCACTGAAACCTACAATACACCTACATCGTAATGGCATCATAGTAAGTTTGGGAATCATGGCAGATCTATCTAATACATAGAGACAAACACAAAAATAAAGACAGAGAAATATGCCATGAATGAAAGAACAAGAGAAATCCTAAGAAAAAAAGTAAACAAAATGGAAACAACCAACAAACTAGAAGCAGTGTTTAAAACAATGGGTATAAAGATGCTCAAGGGTCTTAGGAGAAGAACAGGTGATGTCAGTGAGAACTTAAACAAAGAGATAGTAGCATTAAAAAGAACATAAGGTGTTCTTTCTCTCCTTCCTTCCCTCCCCCATGCACACCAGCTTGAGACTTCTTTTCAAATATACTTTCCTAAGCTCCAACAGACCTTCTTTTGCCTTTATAACTTGTTTCCTTAACCCATTTCTTCCACAGTTCACTGTTACTAATTCTGTAACTTTGTAAATAAACTTTGTCTTATAATTTGAAAAAATTAAAATAAAAAATAGAAATCTCAAAAAAGATTCAGTCAGAAATGAATATAATGTCTGAAATGAAGAATATACTAGAAGGGATCAACAGCAGATTAGGTGAAGCAAAGGATCAAACGAGTGACTTAAAGGATAAGATAATAGAAAACGCTCAAGCAGAGCAACCAATAGGAAAAAAATAATTAAAAAATAAGGAAAGTCTGATGGGACAACATCAAGCATAACAACATCCACATCATAGAAATACCAGAAGGAGAAGGAGAAGAGCAAGGGATTAAGGACCTGTTTGAAGAAATAATGGCTGGAAACTTCCCTAACCTGCTAAAGAAAAATGACAGAGAAGTCCAGGAAGCACAGAGAGTCCCAATCTATATGAACCCAAAGAGGCCCACACCAAGGCATACCATAATTAAAATGACAAATGTGAAAGATTTAATATCATGCTAATGAGTATCCAAAGGATCAAAGGTGAAATCAAAGGAAAAATTTTGAAAATAGTTTCAGGCAAATGAAAATGGAAATAAAACATACCAAAACCAACAGGATGTAGCAAAAGCAGTTCTAAGAGGAAAGCTCACAATGATAATGCCTACCTCAATAAACAAGAAATTCTCAAATAAACACTCTAGCTTGACATGTCAAGAAACTGGAAGGAAAAGAAAAAACAAATTAAAGCCAAAGTGAGTAGAAGTTAATAAGAAAGGTCAGAGCAGAAATAAATAAAACAGAAAGTAAAAACACAATAGAAAATGTCAAGGAAACTAAGAGCTGGTTGTTGGAAAAGACAAACAATATTGACAAAACTTTACCTAGATGCACCAAAATAAAAGGGGGGGGAGAGGATTCAAATAAATAAAATCAGAAATGAAAAAGGACATATTACAACATACCACAGAAATGCAAAGCACTACGAGAGACTACCATGAAAACTTATACACCAACAAATTGGGCAACCTAGAAGAAATGTACGAATTCCTAGAAATATACATCCTATCAGGACTAAATCATGACAAGTAGAAAATCTGAACAGATTAGTACTGAAGAAATTGAATTATTAATTAAAATCCTCCCAACAAACCAGACAGTGTCACTAGTGAATTCTACCAAACATTTAAAATAGAAATAGCACCAATCCTCAAACTCTCCCAAAATGTATAGGAAAGAACACTCCCAAATTCATTTTGGAAGGACAGCAAGTAGTTTGATAGTAAAACCAGACAATATTACCACAAGAAAAGAAAATTAAAGGTCAGTATCCCTGATGAACAGAGACAGAAAAATCCTCTATAGAATATTAGCAAACCAAATTCAATAGCACATTAAAAGAATCACATAAGAAATACAAAAATAACCAAGTGGAAGTACCTCCAACTGAAAAGCTGCATAGCAAAGAAAACCATCAACAGAATACAAAGGTAACCTACTGAATGAAGAAAATATTTGCAAGTCATATATTTGCTGATGGGTTAGTATTTAAAATATATTAAAAAACAGTACTCAATAGCAGAAAAACCAAAACAATTCTGATTGAACTATAAAGCAGAAGTCCTGAACAGAAAAAAATTTTCAAAGAAGACATATAAATGGTCAAAGTCACATGAAAAAGTGCTCAATATTGCTAATTATCAGGGAAATAGAAATAAAACAACCATGAGATATCACCTCACATGTTATAATTCTGTTATCAAAAACACAAGAAATGAAAAGTGTTGGTGAGGATGTGGAGAAAAGTAAATGCTTGTGCACAGCTGGTGGGAATATCACTTGGTCCAGAAGTTGTGGAAAGCAGTATGGAGGTTCCTCAAATATTAAAAATAGAACTGTCATACAATCCAGTAGTTCCATCTCTGGGTATTTATCTGAAAAAAAGGAAGCACTAACTTGAAAAGATATATGCACACTTATGTTCATTGGATCATTATTTATACTAGTCAAGATATGGAAGCAAGCTAAATATCCACTGATGTTTGAATGGATAAACAAAATATGGAATATGTGTGTGTAGCTATAAAAAGAAAATCTTACCATTTGTGACAACATGGACAGACCCTAAGGGACTTATGTTAAGTGAAATACTTCAGACAGAAAAAGATGAATAACATATTATCTCATGCATAAATTAAAAGAAAAAACCTGAGACCATAGGTATGTAGAAAATAGACTGGTGGTAACCAGATGCAGGGGACAAGATGGGGTGGGGTTGTGAGCAAAATGGGTGAATGGAATTAAAAAGTACAAATGTCCAGGTATAAAATAAATAAGTCTAGAGATGTAATGTGCAGCATTGTGACTAAAGTTAATAGTACTTTATTGTATACTTGCAAGTTGCGAAGAGAATAGATCCTAAAAATTTTTATCACAAGAAAAAAATCTTAATTATCCATGGTGACAGATGTTAACTAGATTTTATGGTGATTATGTCACAATGTATTCAAATAATTATGTTGTACCTGAAACATATGTAATGTTACATGTCAATTATATCTCAATAAAAAACTATCATTTTGATTGAATGACACTTTAGGGTTCTTTTTAATTATTTTTTTTAATTCTTATCTGGAGACACTTTTTTTCATTGTTGTTTTAGAGAGAGAAGGAAAAAGAGAGGACAGGAGAGAGAGAAAATCAATGAGAGAAAAAGGCATTGGCTGGTTGCCTTCTGTATACACCTAACCCTGATATTGCAGGTGTTTAGACTGGGGACCTCATGCTCTTAACCAGGAATGGAACCCACAACTTAGGCATGTGTCAAGGCATACCTAAGGAGAGGTTCAATTAAGGAAATTGAACATGCAACCTTTTTTGTTATGAGATGATGCTGCAACCAGCTGAGCCTCATCAGCCAGGGACACTTTGAGAGTTTTAGAAAAGGAAGTGAAGGTATTTTGTGAACATGAGAGATGTCACTCAGTGCAACAAAGATGGCTAACTATGTAAAATGAAATTATTGTCCTGAAATCTTCATTTCTCATTAATCTATACCTTTTGCCACATGAGTTTATCATCTCTCATTAGAGACAGAGTTTACTTACTTCCCCATTCTTGACTTTTGTTTTGGCCATATGACTTATTTTGACAGATGAGTGAACAGTGGACTTTACCAACAAGTACAGATTTTGGAATTAGACGAACTTGAGAACCTTGAATATAAAATGGGACACAATGTACTTCAAAATTTTTCTCATCTAGACAATCTCACAATGTATTATATGCCATAGATATAGAATATCTATTTATGTATAGCACATTAAATATATAAAATAGTTACAGATATATTTACATATGGACATATAAAATACATCAATGTGTATTTTACACAGAGGTTCAAAATGTACATGTATAATGGGGCTCACCATCTTACATTTTTACCATGACATTGAAAAGAATAAAGAATGTTGCCCTGACAAGTCTGCTGGTCCAAAGAGCATGAGAGATATCTGAAGACCCGAACCTAACCTTCAATTTGAAGCCACCCTCATCAACCTTACTCCAAAATTACCAAACCCTGTTGATACATAATTTAGAAAAATCCTTGCTTTATTTTTAACCATTATGTTTTGAGATGGTTATTTAAGCAGTATTATTTGGGTAATAATTAACTGATATGAAAAATATAGATTAATTTGAAACAGTAGGATATCAGTAAATACTGTATTTCACTTTATTATATTCATCTCTTATTCAACATTACCTAATTGTAACAATCTGATACACACACACACACACACACACACACACACCCCTATGTATAAGAGAAAATGAAGTATTCTAAACAATGAGAGCATTGAGTGATCAAACTTTGAATTGCTGGTTGATTTGTGAACTGCATCTATTTTCCTTCCAAAATAAATACATTTTTCCTGCAGTTATATATTTAAGTGACTGACAATAGTATTCACTTTCTTCTCAAAGCTCCTTAAAGTGTCCCTGGCCAGTGTGGCTCAGCTGGTTGGAGTGTCATGCCATAACTGAAAAGTTGTGGGTTCTAATATTTTCTGTGGCTGGGTTAGAAAAACCATCCTTTGGGTCAGCTCTGTTTCAGTGTGTCTTACTTTAAATTCCCTGTTCATTACCAAAGTCTCCAAAGAGTAAAGTTTAACCTTTAAGATACTATAGACAATTTTAAATACCTGCTCATTTAGTCTATTCAATTCAATAGATATTGAGATCTTACCATGTTTAATACTGACACATTATGTATGATTTATGTATGTGTTATTTATTTATTTATTTATTTATTTATTTATTTATTATAGCATGCATCTTTCTAGTAAAGGACTGGGGCAGCTTTCAGTGATGCACATCCAAAATACATTAAAAAATAAACATGAGAAAAATAAAATAGAGAGCTACTAAAAATAGAAAATTTAACTTAAGCCATATGTTAAGTTTGTTAAACAAGCATATGTTAAATACTACATCATTGAAATAAGCTGTGGGTTTATTTTTGAGCTTCTTAGTAATCAGAATGAAGGTGAATTATAAAATGTTGCATTATTGACAAAAAGATTCATAATATCCATCAGTTTTATTATGAAAAGTATAACCTTCCTGGTACTGAAGAGTAAGAAAGTTCTATGTGTGCTTGTTAATTGATCATCTTACACTGCTGTGAGGAATGATCTTAAAAGTATCTTTACTACAAACGCAATAGTGATTTTTTATGGCTGAAGCCATAAACAAGCCTTCATACAAATTCAAAACGTAATGCAAAACCAATAATCAATACATTTGATTCTGTAAGAAATTAATTTGATTTAAATATGAAAATATCATGATTTCAAGATATATCAAATTTTAACATTCAGAGTAGATGGGTCATGCAGATTTCAGGTCACTCTCACAGATATTATTTTTCATGACTGCAATTTTATTGAAAATTGATAAGCAAAACAACATTCATGTTAAGTTCTTTGTGTGATCCTGAAGTGAGGGAAATATATATATACTGATGTGTTCATTCACAAAATATTTATTAAATATTTTATTAAGAACTTTGAAAACAAATACTATTTTTGAATGTATTACTCCTATAACACTAATATACATGTTTAATTACTATAGTATTAAAGTACTAAACAATATTTGATATATATTTAAGTATGCTGGTCATTTATCAAAATATTCATTCATAATTTATAACTTTCCATATATTTACTTTCCCCCCCAAAAAAACCCTTCAAAATGCATTTTTCATCTCTCAGAAATATTACTTCTTGTTTGTAACAAGCAGCAACAGCCAAAAAGAACAAAAAAAAAAACCCCAAAAAAACCTACATCTTCCTAGTCCCAGTTTTTTTGGCAAGTGAATGTGCTTAATTTTGTTTTTTAGCTCAACCACTAGAAACAGAGCCAGGTTGTTAGACACAGAAGATTGCTTAATATCAGTTTTGTCCCTAACAGGGGTCTCAAAAGACCTTGTTGCCAGGATACACAGAGCCAAGAGTACCACAACGGGCACAGAATGGGTATGGTTGCTTTCAGTGGAACTCTCCACATCTTTAATTTCTCAAAGAAGTCTATGTCACATGTTTATCTCTTCCTATCTATGCAGTCTTTGCTTGTTTTCTTTTTATCTTCAAAGTTATATGATGCATTTTATAGCTCTGTTGGGTGTTTTATAATGAATTTATTATTTCTATTGTTCTATATTAATTCACACATTGTAGTTAATTAATTTGCAGCCTACTATAATATCTTAAAATAAAACTTTTATTCACATTGAATTTTGTTTTCTATATGTTATTTAGATAGATTATATACATCCTAAGTTAATTTAAAATACTTGAGCCTAAATAAATAGATCCTTTTGACCAAGACTTTTCCTGCAACAATTGAAATAGTGTATAGTGGAATCACCCATGTAGTTTTTGACAGTTTGAATGTATCTGCAAATGGTGGGTAATCACTATTCTTTTAAAAATCTGGTTTTCTAATAATGATAATTAAGAATTATTTTCTTAGTTTTAAACTGAATGTATTTATTAGCTGCAAATTAGTCAAAAAATTAAGACAAGGTGAAGAGGAACAATTTTATATGTTAGAGAGTGACAGAAAAAAATTACCTATAGCAATAATAATGTCCTGTGAACTGGTGTTTTTGTAAAAATGAATCCAGATATATCTTTGAGGAGAAGAAATCATATCCTTTGTTTTCAAGTAAATAATTTATTAGACAGGGTGCTAGACCTGCCAAAATGCTATTTCAATGACAAAGTGACCCACATTGTATGAAAAAAAAATATGCACTGAATACAAAACTCTCAAAATAAAAACAAGCTATATTTTATGCTTTTGAGGATTAGTCAAGAAAATTGGAATTATAACCAAAAAAATGTTTTACCCAATTTCACAATAATTCCCCTACATTGTTGTACGACTATCAACTCTATATGGATATAATCAAATGCAATTAATTCAAAATATTTCACTACCATAATCCAATTAAATTCAAATTTTATTAACAAATTAAAGTTTGTAGACTAGAGACTAAGTTACCTTGATACCATCTACTACATTTATCTGAACTAAGGGCACTATTAAACAAAACTAAAACATAATCTCTTTAGAAACTGATCATTATTAAATATAATATGGAATTCATCTTGTAAAATCTTATGGTCACCACAGGAAATGGAATAAAGAGGTTTTAGAAGATTTAAAATATTTGTACTTTTTGACTTACATTTGCATGATATTGACCAGAAAAGAGTTTTTCCTTCAGGTGAAAACTGTCAATTCCTATACACCTACACCAATAATGAATTTTTATCAAACCACATGAGTCGAATAAAAATTTTACTTTTATTGTATTATTTTTATAAAGTAACTAATTTCATAAGCCTATGAAAAACAGCACATGCACTGAGTTAATGTAGAAACCATGATATGAAAATCCATAAGAATATGTCATGACTTTTGACAGATAAGAGTTAAAGCTTTTAAACCAAAATAAAAATTTTTATGTGTTCCAGTGAATAAATGAGTTCATGACTCAGGAAATGCAAATTTACCAAACACATAATAGGTTAGGTACATTAAACAATAGCTAACAAACTTTAGATGAGAACTTCATGCCATATAATATTATTTACCTGGCATTAGGAAAAATAAAATCTGGGAAGACCAGAGATGTTCCTGTGTAAACTTCTGCTATCATTGGTGTATAAGCAGGCCACCAAAGAGCCCACAGATTGTTGCAGGATGCCCTTGCCCACTGAATAAGCAAACGCATGTACCCTCACAAGTGCTCATGCCTGCTCACATACATAGAGCCAGACCGAGTTATAAAAAGAAAACCTGTGAAACGGTCAAAAAATGTTGAGTCGCAGAATGCCATCTGTTGTGTGGAAAAGCATCTTTCTATGAAAGATGATAGTGTGTCACATACATTAGTCTTTACTCTGAGCCAAGTGTATGTTACCACATGGTCTAGGTTCAGTCTTATGTCATGAGGTCCTGTGCTTGTCAGAAGTCAAAGTTGTGGTCCTGAACCCTGAACATATTTCTGTATAAAAGCTATCAAGTCTTACACTCATCCCACCTATTTTCTGCATTAGCAGATATAACTCTATGACTTGGAAATTCAGTAAAGATACATTGTATCTTCCCAAGATGTGGTTGGTTGATCCTTCCTTCTTGTTAGAGGAGGTTAGATTATTGACTAGGAGGCAAAGGTCACACTTCACTGTATGGAAAGGATCCTAGTTATTGAACGAACTGGTCATTTGTGTTATGATGGTGCTTATCTGGACCTTGTTTGTTAATACTTAAGAAAACATCTTCAGATGCTATTTTCAAGCTTCTTTACATTTTCTAGTCATTCCATTGTTTTCTTAGACCACAACTTTCTGATATATTCATATCTAAAATTCTGCAATGTCATGCCATTTGGGGGCTGTCATTCAGAAAGTGAATCTTTTTTAGCCTCTTGGCTTCTGACAGAGGAACAGATGGCTAAAGTCAGGGGGAAAAAAAACCAGTGGAATAAAGGAGATGCAAGAGTAGACAAAAATGTTAACTACATGTTGAAATCCTGGCCCTTTAAGGAACCTGCTGTCATGTTTATTACTGGCTAAACCTCTAGCTGTACATTATTAGGGGAAAAATCTTGAATTTAAATGATTGTAGCTGACCATGAAGATGTTCAGTTTTAAATAAGCATTCACTTAATATTCTGCACTTTTCTGCTATTATTCATGCCATTCTATCCTCAAACTTCATCAATTTCTTGAATCCAATAAAATTGGGAAAATTGAAAGTTATGCTGGTGAGTAAAATAAAGTAGTTTTGGAAAGCCCTCAATTACTTTTGTTTCTAGAGACAAAGAGGAAGTTGATAAAAGACTTAGAGAAATATAATGACTCCTACCTATATGTTCCTCATATTAAATAAAATTGATTTGCATAGTTCTCAACCTAAAATATAGAAAACATAGCCATTAATTCTACTTGGTGTCTACATTTATAGAATGATTCTATTGGGGTTGGAGTGAAACAGATTTGAATAAAATTTTGTAACTTATTGTAACTACTAGAAAAGGCAGGAGCTGAGAGTGCTAGAAGGTAAGGGGGAAATTGTAGAAAGAGATGTCAACGTTTTAAAGAGCTGCAAAGTCAGAGAAAGGCATTGATCTTGATCCCGTTGCATAGAACAGGAAGCTCCAAGTGGGCCAAGTAAAACCACGGGTGATTAACCGGCATTGCTGTTCAGATCCTGGGGTCTGCAGATGTGGCAACTAGGCTTTTTTTCCCAACTTAAAACGATGCACCAAAACCTGTATATCTAGAAGTTAACCATTAGTTGTTTTATCTTGTATAGCCTTTGAAAATATCAAACTTTAATAAACCATATCTTGTGAATTAGTTCATGTCCTTCTATTTACAATAAGTATATAATTGTGAAATATTAGTGAATAGTCCCCCATACCATCTATCCATATGGCCTTTTAAAACTATGGTTTTCCTCTGAATAGTAACATGTAAGGCTATAATCCTGTTAAAATGAGTTTTCAACTAAAAAATATATTAGTAGCAGCCTTGTATTCTTGTCTTTGATATACAACTTATTATCCAAGTGTAAAACAGAGAGTTTGATAGAATGTTTTATTAAGAAAATCAAATTCTCCCTCTCCCACTGATTTGCCTAAGTAAACACTTCTCTTTGGCTCCATCCTAAATTCTGGCCCCTTTTGCTGGAGGAAGAGAGTTCAAATTAGACGCAGAGGAAGGTTTTAAAAGTGTTTAGTTTGTCTATACACCTATAACAAGTTAGATCCAAAAGTGTGGGGACACTAAAGATCTGGATACAATTAGTAATTTGAGAATATGACATGTTATGAATTTCCAACCTGGTACTCTGAGAAATGTTTGCTCCTAAAGTTTCCCACAAATAGTCTTGGCTGAGTGGTACTTTAGGGGCAGAGCAGCTATGCTTCCATTGGTTTTGGAAAAGTCCTGAATCATAACAGTGATAGAAAGACAAAATATCCCCAGGGATCTTGCATTCAGGTCTAAGGGAAAATTCTAAATTATCAGTTTAAATGTGAACTAAGAAAATAAGGAGTTTTCTATTAATGGTATGTGCTGCCCACTGGCAGAGGAGAGCTCAGAATAAATTCAGAGACCAAGATAAATTATTGAAAGTAAAAATATTATATGATCGTTTAATCCCATTGTATTTTTTATTCAGATGCCTAGGCTCAATGACCCTTTACCTATTTTATCTTAATCTCTTGTAGTAGGCTATTTCCTCAAGAAATATAAAGAAGCAATACCAAGGGGCCAGTTAAGAAAATAGCCTCATCCTTAAAGTAAGCTGGAAATCTTTCTTCTGCTGGTCAGGTGCATATTTGTCTCCATGAATTTCAAGGTTTACCTCCTAAAACACTTTAGATACATTATTTAATCAAAGCTTTATTGGCTAAGAAACAACATAATATGAAAAGTAAATATTTTTCTAGGTACACTGGAAAACTAGAGGTCAAATAGCTGTCTCAGAATAAAAATAAAAATAACTGGAGAGAGTTCATGAAAATCAATAAAAAATGCAATTTTGTTTAAACAATATTTTATAAATGTAATGGGAGATTAGAGGTATTTTTTCTTTTATATACATAATCATATTATATAGTCCAATTTCCAAAAACATAAAACTAGAACGGGTTGTGTATGGAAAATTTATCAATGAAAAGTCCTCCAGTGTAATGATATATTGAAATTAACAGAAAAATAAATTTTAATATTGCCTTTATGTTTTGCTTTCTTATCTATGACAAATAAATACATATACATTAATTTAATCTTTATTGAATTTTTTCCATTACCATTTAGCCCCCTTACAGCCCCACCCTCCAGCAATCACCACATTTCTGTCCATGTCCATGAGTCCTTTCTCCTTTATTTTTTTCAATTCCTCTACCGCCTAACCTCCCTCACCCCTAGCTCTCATCCTGACTTCCACCTATGAGCCTACCCCATTTTCCTTGTTAGTTCAGTTTGTTCTTTAAATCCTCTCTATGAGTGAAATCATAGGGTGTTTGTCTTCCTTTGGTTGTCTTATTTCACTTAGCATAATGTTCTCCAGGTCCATCCATACTGTTGCAAAGGGTACAATTTTCTTCTGTTTTTATGGCTAAGTAGTATTTCATTGTGTAAATGTCCCATATGTGTTTTTTCATCTACTTATTTATTGATGGATACTTGGGCTGCTTCTATACTTTGGTGATTGTAAATAATGCTTCAATGAACATAGAGGTGCTTATTGTCTTTTGAATTAGTGTTTTGGGTTCCTCTGTATATATTTTCAGAAGTGGAATTGCTGGGTCAAAAGGCAGATCCATTTTTAAGTTTTTGAGGTATCTCCATACTGCTTTCCACAGTGACTGTCCCAATCTGCATTCCCACCAATAGTGCAAAAGGGTTCCCCTTTCTCCCCATCATCACCAGCACTTATTTGTTGATTTATTGATGATAGCCATTCTGGCAGTTGTGAGATGGTATCTCATTGTGTTTTTAATTTGCATTTTTCTGATGATTAGTGACATTGAGCATTTTTTCATGTCTATTGGCCATCTGTATGTCCTCTTTGGAGAGTAGTCTTTCAGGTCATTTGCCTATTTTTCATTGGGTTTTCATTTTTCGGTGTTGAGTTTTATAAGTCCTTTATAAATTTTGGAAATTAATCCTTTATCAGATATATCGGCAAATATGGTCTATTTTGTGGGTTGCTTTTTTTGTCTGTTTGTTTTGTTGATGATTTCCTTTGCTGTGTAAAAAACTTTTTAGTTTGTTGTAGTCCCATTGATTTATTTTTCTTTTGTTTCATTTGCCTGGGGAAATATACCTGATAAAATATTACTATGAGTAATGTCCAAGATTTTGCTATGTTTTCTTCTATGATTTTTATGGTTTCGCTTCTAACATTTAAGTCTTTGACCCATTTTGAATTTATTCTTGTGAGTGGTGTAAAAAGGTGGTCGAGTTTCATTTTTTTGCAGGTATCGGTCCAATTTTCCCAATACCATTTATTGGATAAACTGTCTTTAGCCCATTGTATGTGCTTTCTTCCTCTGTCAAATATTTATTGACTATAAAGGTGTGGGTTTATTTCTGGACTCTCTGTTCTGTTCCATTGATCTATGTGTCTCTTTTAATGCCAGTACCAGGCTCTTCTGATTACTAATATGGTTTCATATTAAGCAGCATGATTCCTCCAACTTTGTTCTTCTTTCTCAGGATTGCTATTGTTATGCAGAGCCTTTTGTTGTTCCAAATACATTTTTGAAATATTTGTTCTAGTTCTGCAAAATACATCATTGGAATCTTGATAGAAACTGTTGAATCTGTGGATTGCTTTGGGTATTATGGACATTTAAATGATGTTAATTCTTCATATCCATAAACATGCTGTATTCTTCCACTTATTTGTATCTTCTCAAATTTCTTTCTTCAGTTTCTTATAAGTTTCCATGTATAGGTCTTTTACATCCTTGATCAACTTTATTCCAAGGTATTTTATTCTTTTTGAAGTAATTTTGAATGGGATTTTTTTCTTAATTTCCCTTTCTATTAGTTCATTATTGACATATAAAGATGCAACTGATTTCTGGATGTTAATGTTGCACCCTGACTTTGCTGAATTCATTTTACCAGTTCTAATAATCTCTTGGTGAAATCTTTGGGGTTCTCTACATAGAGTATCATGTCATTGCAAATAAAGACAGTTTTACCACTTCCTTTCCAATTTGAATGCCTTTTATTTCTTCTTCTTGTCTGATTGTTGTGGCTAGGACCTCCATTTGAAGAAGAGTGATGACAGCGGACATCCTTGTCTTGTTCCCAATCTTAAGAGGAATGTTTATGGTTTTGCCCATTAAGTGTGATGCTGGCAGTGGGTGTGTCATATATGGCCTATTAGGTTTTGGTATGTTCCCTCTACTTTCACTTTGCTAAGAGTTTTGGTCATAAATGGGTGCTGGAGTTTTTCAATCTGCACCTATTGGTATGATCATATGGATTTTATCCTTCATTTTGTTTATGTAGTGAATCATGTTTATTAATTTGTGAATGCTGTACCAACCTTGCATTCCTGGAATAAATCCCACTTGATCATGGCGTGTGATCATCTTGATGCATTGCCATATTTGGTTTGCTAATATTTTGTTGAGGATTTTAGCTTCTATGTTGATTTGGGATATTGTCCTATAATTTTCTTTCTTTATAGTCTTTATCTGGTTTTGAAATAAGGATAATGCTGGTCTTATAAAATGATTTCAGGAGCCTTCCCTCCTCTTGAATTTTATGAAATCGTTTGAGAAGGAGAGGTGTTAGTTCTTATCAGAATGTTTGGTAAAATTCACCTGTGCAGCCATTTGGTACATAGCTTTTGTTTGTTGGGATTTGTTTGATTGCTGCTTCAATTTCATTAGGTGGAATCTGTCTGTTTAGGTCCTCTGATTCTTCCTAATTTATTTTTGGAAGACTGTATGTTTCTAGGCATTTATCCATTTCATCCAAGCTGTCCAGTTTGTTGGCATATAATTGTGCATAATATTTTCTTACAATCTTTTCTATTTCTTTGCTGTTGCTTTTTATTTATCCTCTTTCATTTCTGATTTTATTTACTTGTTTCTTTTCTCTTTTTGTCTAATGAGGCTGGTTAAAGTTTTGTCAATCTTGTTTATCTTTTCAAAGAACCAGATCTTATATTCATTGATCTTTTGTATCTGTTTTTTAGACTCTGTTTCACTTATTCCTACTCTGATCTTTATTATTTCCTTCCTTCAGCTCGCTTTGGGCTTTGTTGTTCCTTTTTTATTTCCTTTAAGTGTAAAATCAGTTTGTTTATCTGAGCTTTTTCTCCTTCTTTCTCTTTCTTTCCTTCCTTCCTTCCTTCGTTCCTTCGTTCCTTCCTTCCTTCCTTCCTTCCTTCTTTCTCTTTTTAAAATAAGCCTATAATGCTATAAATTCCCTTAATAGGATTGCTTTCCCAGTGTCCCACAGATTTTGGATTGTTACATCCTAATTTTCATTTGTTTCAAGGTATCTTTTGATTTCTTCCTGTATCTTGTTGTTGACCCATTCATTGTTTAATAACACGTTATTTAGCTTCCATGTCTTTGCATGTTTTTCAGTGTTCTTCTTGTGACTGATTTCTATTTTCATAGCATTTTGGTTAGAGAAGATGCTTGATATGGTTTCAGTCTTCTTAAAATTACTGAGACTTGTTTTCGGGTCCTAACACGTGGCTGATCCTAGAAAATGTTTCATGTACACTTGAAAAGTATATTTCTGCTATGTATATTCTGCTGCTTTGGGGTGAAATGCTCTGAAGATAGTATTTAATTGATAATAAGGCTTATTATTATCCCCCCAGCCACTGAAATATCCCTCCAGAACCTCAGCTGCCACCCATGGGAGCCCAACCAGCCATTTTGTGCTTTTTCCACACTGCCTACCAGTCTTACTGTGATGAAGTAGTTTCTTCTGTCTGTCCTTGATAATAAGGCTTCTCTCCAGCTAGTGTTCAATTGGTTATTCTGAATGATTTCTCTACAATTTAGTTGTAATTCCAGATTGGCCCTTGGATGCTTTCACTTACTCCTCTGCCATCTTGGATCTTGAGAAATAAACATTCCAACCTGCCTCCATAATAGTAACAGGTAACAGCTTTATTTGCTTTCAAATACAAAAATGGAAAAAATAATACTGGTATTATAGTGATCAATTCTTTTTATTTTAATTGACATTTTCATAATGTATGACTATTTTGTTTACAGGTATTCTATATTTTTCTTGATCCACAATATTATGTTCTACATCAAGCAATACATGTTTATATAAATAACAAAATTATAAATTATGATAAAATATTAAATAATATTTGCTGAGAAGATGCAAGTTATCAATCTTTCTTTACAACTTTCCTACAACCATGCAAATGATTTCACAAATGAATCTCATCTTGAGTTCAGTGCTACCCATTGCTTTGTGTAAATTCTACTAAGTCTGCCTTGGTCCTATGGTGAGTACAGTTTAAACAGCATGCTAAGTTTTAGAAATAAAAATAAATAATAAAATGGGCAAATGGCAGACCTTTGCCACCCCCACCTGGTTGTCCATTAGTACAGTACAGTGACATTTTTTCTTTTCCATTGCTGTATCTCCTAGTCTTATTACACAACCTGGTACAGATTAGATAGTGAATAAAACTTTTTTTTTTAACTTAATATTGTATATATTCAATTATTAGCTGCCCTTTTCTCATATCTGAACAGCTTGAAATCACTTTTCAACAAGTTATAGTAAAAGATACAGCTGTCATTGTTTATGCATGCAGAACAGATGCCAGCAATTTGGAAGTTCGTCATGAAAATAATAGAAGAGCCCTCTTAAATACACTAATCTTTAATATCCTTGGAGGTATAGAACACATCTCATACTAATGATAAAAACTGATAACTCTGATTTAATAAGTGATTTGAGAGACTAGGACTCTAACTTTTAAAAGTTTGAATTTTACTCAAACCTATTTATTTTATATTTTGGACAAATTATGAAGTTTTCTTCTCAGCCCTAAAACAATATATATAGCAGGGTGGGCTCACAAGAAGAACACTGAGTCAGTGCCCTTATCTATTTCTAACACTTATGGAAAACAATATATCAAAGACCATGAGTCATTTCTGAATACCCTAAAGCCAGTCAAAACCATAGCTGCCCATCATTTCCATTCAGTCTTCGGTGTGTAAACACTCACTATGATTTTCATATACTGAATTACAAGCCGAAAAAGAAATGAAAAGAAAATATGTAATATTTGAGAATGCTTTTTTATCTAAAAAATGTCTTCAAAATAATAAGTTTGGGGTGTATAGCAAGGGTAGAAATAAAATGTATGAGAACAAAAACAAAAAAGCCTAGAAAAGATAAATAAATACTATTTTTAAATTGTTACACAATGCTTGAAATAGAGTGTGAAGAAAAGAGATGTATAACCCTGGCTGGTGTAGGTCAGTGGATTGAGCACTGGCCTTGGAACCAAAAGGTCACCAGTTTCATTCCCCAGTCAGGGCACATGCCTAGGTTGCAGGTCAGGTCCCCAGTATGGGGTGTGTGAGAGGCACCCACACAGTGATGTTTCTCTCTCTCCATTTCTCCTCCCCTTTCCTTCTGTCTAAAAATAAAATAAATAAAATCTTAAAAAAAGAGAGAGAGATGTATGCTGCTATCAATCAAAAGAAAGTACTGAAATGGAAATATATTGTACCTAGTAAACCAACAAAAAGGTTAAATTGAATTGTAAAATGTAGTAAATTAATGCAAAAGAAGTGAGAAATACATGGAAAAAAGGAACAAAGAATAAATGGAGTAGAAACTAGATAGAAATATTTAAAATTTAAACATAATTGTATTAATAATTAAATGTAAATTAATTGGAAAAAATATATATATTTAACAATAATCAAAATAAAGCTAGAGTAATTATGTTAATGTTAGAAAATTAGATTTCAGTGATAAGAAAAGTCCCTTCATAACAGCAGAGTAATTTTGTGATAAGCACATAATTCAAAATATATATGCACATATTGATAGATTTTTAAAACATTTGAAGCAAAAACAAATAGTACTTTAAATAGAAAAATCCACAGATGTAGCTGAAGACTTCAGTGCTCCCATCTGAATTACTGATATGGGAAATAGAAAATCAGTAAGGATGCATAAGACTTAAATAACATTCTCAATCAACTCACATAATGATATTCATAAAATGTTTAATCTGATGGCAGACTATACATTTTTTTTCCAACTGACCATGGAATATGTATTAAGCAAGAGCATGTAATTCCATAAAACTAATCTCAATCAACTTTAAAAGTCAATTAATACAAAGTATTTCCATTAACCACAATTAACTTAGAAATCATGACAAATAGAATAGAAATATCCAAATATTTGCCAGGTAAATAACATACCTCTAAGTAATTCATGTGTCAAAGAAATTAGAAAGTATTTGGGACAAAATAAAAATACAACACATCAATATTTGCAGGGTACAACTAAAACAGTAAGAAAAACATTTTATCACTAAATGTCTATTCAAAGAGAAGAAAAGTCTCTATTACCTCAGTTGACATTTGAGAAAACAAAGAAATGAGAGAAAATCACACACAAAATAAACTAAAAAAAAAAAAGTCAGAGAAGAAATCAATAATATTGAAAACATAAAAAAAGAGAAAAACATGAAACTAAAACCAGGTTCTTTCAGATCAATAAGTCTTATAAATTTCTAGATAGAATGAAAAAAGACAAAAGAAAGTAAAAGAGAGAGACAGGGAGGAAGGAAAGTAGCAAACAAACAAACCAAGAAGACACAAATTTCAAGTATCAGTAATGAGGAAAGTAGGTTTACTAAAGTTGCTGTAGATGTTGAGTAAAAATAAGAGTACTGATATCACATTTCTGGATCTAGCTTTGGAAATGAATATATTAAATGGAGAATCATTGAGAGCAAGAGGTTTTAAAGCTAATTAAAACCTCTGGTCACTTCTATGAACATTAAAGTCATTTAAATTATGACGGGACTTTTGTAACAATAAATATGTTGCCAAAATCTCTGATGAGTATGTGGTTGAGAAATGAAGAGCACATGATAAATATAACTTTCACGAGAGAGGAGAGAATGGTATAGTGGGAGAATAAACTTTGAAGAAAAATCTGCATGTAATTGGATGAGTAACTACATGGAAATGCTAATAGAAAAAAAGATAATTACAAAATGTTATGGTTCCTACGTAGTGAAGAAAAACTTAGAAGCCTCCACTTCAGGGAATTTCAGCTAAGGCAATGTCTTTGTTAGAGATATTTGAGAATATAAAAATAATCCATTTGCTTCCAGCCCTAAATGCAGTTACTCCTGTAAGAAATTGTCCTCTCATACCTGAGATTTGTGTCTCATTCAGGATTCCTGGACTCATCCACTATCTTCTCACTTTAGTTGACAACTTAATTCTGGATGTTCAACTTCAAAAGCTTATATCAAGTGACCATGTTCAGAAATCTTTTACGATATTTGTGTGTTGATGTAATTCATAGAACATTTTAATTCAACGATAAGAATTTTTTGTTATTTATTTTTGTTTTCCTCCATTCTGAATCTGCTCTGATTAGATATGTTTGATTACTTGCAGCCTTCATATTCCTATTAGTTTTCTTTCTGAAAATGACAAGATATCCCTTGAAAAATGCCTGTTTGGTCAAATCACCTGGAATAATTGTCTGTCATGAGAATTCCTTATAATCCATCCCTCCCACATGTCTATAAGCAGAATATATACATGAAAGAAGTCTGTTCTACCAGCTCAGACTGCCTGGGTAGCCCAGCTGCTGTTTCATTCTAGTTCATGCTGCTCAACGTTCTTAGCCCTTCTGTGCCCTTGACTTTATGACTGTAGTGGCCTCTTTTCTAATCTTGTCTCAGAAAGAGAATACCTACTTTCTTTATTAAGATTTAAAATAAGATTCTTAATAAGAAAAATCCTGGAAATAATGCTGACAAAAATTTTTAACTATTAGTCAGATTTTTTTTTATTATTAGAGCCATGAAGGTGTTTGAAAAAATTAATCTATCCTAAGGACCATTGAGCATAATAAAATAATAAATATTAAAAATAATATATAAATTGGCAGATTTTTTAAAGCTTTAAGTGAGCCTTCATTTCATGTGTCGAAAAATAACATGATTTCCATGAAAAAGGAAAAGAGATCAATCCAACATGGTTTAGGAGAATAAAAAAAGATTTTGTTGGTTGGTAGATTTTTTTTTTAATGTAGAAAAAACAAAAAATAGAAAAAGGAAAATTGTGTAACTCAACACATAATGTGAAATAGTGGTAACAGACTATGGTTTTCTGATTCCTACTATGTCCAAAAACAAATTTATAAAGTCTATATTTAATTTAAGAGTACAGATAAGATTGAGTGTCAGTGTACAAGCTTAAGAACCTAATTCTTCTCATCGTTTTTATGTTTCCTACACCTTGTCACACCATTGATTTTAGATCATTACTAGGTTGAAATTGGCATTTTATTTTCAATTTTTAAATTTATATTGAATTTATTGGGGTGACATGGGTTAATAAAATTATATAGGTTTTAAGTGTACAATTCCATAATGTATCATCTGCATATTGTATTGTGTGTTCACCACACCAAGTCTTGTTCCATCACCTTTTATCCCCTCTTATACCCTTTTCTATCTCCACAATGCCCGCTTTTCCCTCTGGTAATCACCATACTATTTTCTGTGTCTATGAGTTTTTGTTTTGCTTCATCCTTTCACTTATTTCACTCAGCCCCCAAATCTCCCTACCCTCTGACAGCTGTCAGTTTGTATCTGTGAGTCTGTTTCTGGTTTTTTTTTTTTAATTTGTGCTTTATTTTCCAAATATGAGAGAAATAATAGATAAATCCCGGGCAGTGTGAAGACTCTGATCACTCCAGGTGTTATATCCTTAAAAGGAAGAATGTTAAGGAGGGTCAGGGATCATGAAAATATTGAGGAATAGTTAGCTAAAGTATAAACATCTCGACCTATATGCTACCTCTATTTCTGCTGTTTCATCTGATTTCATTATATGTAGCGTAGGTGACATATGAGGGGGGACCAAAAAAACAGTAATTGTCTTCTGAAGAGCAGGCCCCTTGTAGTACAAGCTTCCCACACTGGGCGAGCATGCTATGAGCCCATCTGAATCAGCGCACCAGCTGGCAATGATGTGAGACAATACCTTCAGCTTCGGTGAATTTTTCTAAAGACTCTTTCAATGCCCATTTTGTGATGGGTGATTTCCGTGCATGCCTGCCTACGCGATGCTGAGTGTTCAGCAGTTTTTGACCAAAAATGTCATGACCCTCATGTCCCGCTCTTTCAATTCACCTGGTATTACCCAGAGAAACACTTTTTTGTTTGTTTCCCCGGATGAAAAAAGGCCCTTGAAGGGCCTTTATGCCAATATGGAAGATGTGAAACAAAAAGTGTAGAAGCACTAACAGACATCAAAATCGATTAGTTCAAAAACTGTTTTGAACAGTGGAAAAAATGTCTCAATCAGTACATTGCATTAAATGGAGAGTGCTTTGAAGGTGACAGAAGTTTAAATGTGTAGAATAAATACCCTATTTTTTAGAAATAAATTCCTTTCTTGGGTTTCCCCCCTAATATGTATATTCATTTAATACTATGAGTTAATCATTTCCTCCATTTTAATGATTAGAAAACTAAAATCTAAAATTCAGACTAAACATTAATTTTTAGGAATTTCAGTATGAATCTCTCTTATACCAGAGCCTGTATTGTTTCCATTATATCCTACTATACCTAAAGTGCACCTTTAAGAAAAAAGAAAAACACCTCTTCATTGATACTAATTTGTTTAGTTTTAAAGTCATTTCTTACTTGTTATGTTTAATTTGCACTTAAGCAAATTCTCATCACCTTTGATTTTGAAGATGAGTCAGTAAGATCTAGAATTATATTCAGCTCTGCAGGTTTCTTTAAGTGACTATGGTCAAATTCTTTAAATTCTAAGAACCTCAGTTAGTGTTTCTGAATAATAGAGATTAAGCAAGTGTTTTGTACACACACACATAACCTCAGGTCTTTGAAGTAAATAATAATTATTGTATTTGCTTAATCTTACCTAAATTTATTTTGTTTAGTATGTTCATGCACACATATTTATAAGTGTTTAGAAAAATTATTAATCATAATGTTAGTAATAACTTCACACCCCTGAGAAAGGTACTAAATTAAAGACTTATAATAGGATAAAAAGAATTTCTTCTCCAGATGGCTGTTCTCTCAGGGAGCAAAGACCTGTCTACAAAATTAGCAAGGCTGACAATTTCTCTTTTCTTTGACCTCAGTTAATATACTCTGGCTCCAACCTACTTTAAAAGATAAAAAGTCTCCCAATATTTCTTTTGCATTACTCTTCAATCCACAGAGTCTAGTCATACTAAATTAGTTTCTTTAATCTAATGGTAAGAGTAAGTCAGTTTATGTGCTCATCCCAGTTTTACTGCTACAACTTCAATAACTTTAAGCTCTTGAAACATACGGAACTTGATACACACCTCTCCTAATTGTCATCTCCTGTGGCATTAGACACAGAGATACACTGAAACTTCTATTTTTGGCCAGAATTCTTAAACATGGATTTGTATAATATGTTAATACCTTTTACTTTCACAAAGGTCATTTTTGGGTGTGTAATTATATCGGGAATTTTAACCATGGTTCTCTTCAAACCAACATGTATTACATAAAAAAAAATTTTACACATTCATAAGTAAAGATCATGAGGGGAATTTATAAATATTATCTTCTTAAAAATAATGTTTAAATATAGAAAAGTTATAAAAATATAAATCAGAGATATTTGTCCATCATTTATAATAAACACTGAGTTAACTTGTCTACTGCTTTCTTTATACCTATGAAATAAAATATTCAGATAAATTTAAGTCTGCTTTGGCACTCATCTAAAGACTATGCTCAAATTTATCTGCAAACCTCAGATACCCAGGATAACATTTACTTTACATATACACATAATTATGTGTTTTTAAAATTTGCATAAAAGGTATTTTATTTTTCATATTATTCAGCAACTCCTTTTCAATAAATTGTGTTTTAATGAGACGTTCCCCCCACCCCGCTAAAACAAAAAAGCAAAATTATCTTCTGGAGGATGGTGCCCTTGTAGTACAGTCTTCCTCCAATAAGCAAGTGTTTCAGGAACCCATCCATATCAGGATACCAGCTTGTGTTGTTGTGAGAGGTTGCATGTGGCTTCAGTGAATGTTTTTGAAGACTCAGTGCGTTTACACATTTCATGATGGGTGATTTATGAGTGAACCTGCCGCCTGAGTGCCCAGCAGCTTTCGAGAAAAGCAGTACAACCCCAGTGCCCCACCCTCCTATTCACTGGATCTCACACGGAGCAACTTTTTCTGTTTCCCCAGGTGAAATATTCCTCAAAGAGAAATATTTAGCCAATGTGAAAGAAGTGAAACAAACAAAAACAACAACAAAAGCACTAAAAGGCATCAAAATCGATGAGTTCAAAAAGTGTTTTGAGCAGTGGAAAAAACGTCTCAATGGGTGCATTACATCAGATGGAGACTACTTTCAAGGTGACTGAAGTTTAAACATGTAAGAATAAATAGACAGTTTTTATAAATTCCTGCTTTGACCCCCCTTGTATAAATTCGTCGTAGGTTTTATTTTCAATATATATTGTAGTACATGAACAAATATCGATGTGAGTAAAACACATAAGAATATAACATTTTGGCTTTCCCTTCACTTAGGGAAACATTTTTAAAAATATATTTGTAAAAATTTATAATAAAAATAATCATTAAAGTGTGCTTAATTTTTAACTTGCTAAAATTTGGTTTTTCTTGGTTAAACAAGTACAATAAATATCTATATTACTAGATATTTCTTGAGACATATGTAAATTAAAATAGAAAGAAGCACTTTGTTATCTGGGTAAATTTCATTAGTTTATATGTAATGAATCACCATAGCTACACGATAATGGATGAAAGAAGTGACAACAAAAACTATGACCCATGTTCCCTCTATATGCTCCAGATCCAATGAGGAGAAGCTTGAGGACAGTGGTTGGCTCTCTTTTTGTTATATTGTTCTAGTTCATTCAGTCTTCTCAAATGAGACCATAATGCATTGGAAAACTTTAGTTTGCTACACGTGACTGGATTATGCGTATTGCCTATTAAGTGGAATTTTAGAAAGTTTTCTATATCTATGCTATCTGGGGCCTGTTTTTCTCTCTATATTTCAGCTATATTTGTATAGTGACCAATATTTCTGATTGGTTGGGAATACAAATATCAAATAATTAGAGGTATATAAAAGAATTATTCTTTTGTTATCATAATGATGACATATATAAAATCATTTTAAGTGATATTTATTGACAATATTAAATTGCAATACAAAAGATATATTTCAAAGCTTGTGTTATATATTTTTTTCTGGAAATTTAAAAATATGCTCCCCAATCTCACACTAGAGTTAAAGTGACAGGCTCTGGTCAATGTGACTGGAAGAAGTGAGAGTCTCAGGCTTCCGATGCAAAACTGTCCATACCATGTTGTTTATAATGGCAGTCTCACAAGATAAAACTTGGATAATTAGTCAACACTTAGAGAGTATCTCGACCCACATTTCACTTTGATGTGATAGAGAAATAAACTACATATTCATCTACTGAAATAACATCTCTCTCTGATGGCTAGTGATGCTGAGCATCTTTTCATATGCCTATGGGCCCTCTGTATGTCCTCGTTGGAGAAGTGTCTTTTCAGGCCCTTTGTCATTTTTTAAAGTGGGTTTTTGTCTTCCTGGTATTGAGTCATATGAGTCCTTTATATATTTTTGAGATTTAACACAGAAAACTTTCAATGCCAGTAATATTTGAATCTAAGTAACAAAAGACTTAAATATATTACAAAGTAGAATTGTTTTATACTATTGCTATAAATAACATAAGCTATATTTTCTTTCCTAAAATAGTCCTTAAACTAAGATATAGCAGAATTAGTTTGTGATTTGTCCATTAGCTCTGTTCCCAAAAACAGTTGAAGAAACATAGAAATAATTTTAAATTATACATGAATTAAATTTCATTGGCTTTAACTAACTTTTAACTTTACTCGAAAGCCTTATGGAGCCCAACCCTTTCAGTGTTCAACTTGACACAGGCACCATGTACTAAGGCAAAGAGTTTCATTACCCATTTATTATTTTTACAGTCCAATATTTCTGTCGAGTGCCTAACTTCCATAGTGAGAGTCACTGCAGAGAACCATAAATCAGTGCCACATACAGGAATATGACCAAAGAATACCAACCCAATTTGTTCATTTTCTTGTTCTGTTTTGTTTTTATTATTTTTATCTGACTAAAACACCCCTTTTCTCCCTACAAAATATATCTTTGATTTATTTAAAAGATACATAAATCTTGCTTATTACTAGGTATAATTCATGGGTTTTGTGCATGATGAAAATGAAGCCTGTGAAAGATAGTTAATAAGAACTGGAGTTAGACAAATGATACTGTTAGGTTTATATTTTTGCCACCATTACTAATCACAATAAAAAAGCCACAAAACAAGTTACTAGTTATTGACCTCCTTATAAATAAATGTCTAACAAAAAAAGATATCCATCAAGCTTAAAAATAATTCCTTCTGCTACACAGTATAAAAGGAAAAGGGGAAAAGTAACCTATCATTTAGCTAAATTAAATATAGAAATAAATTACAAGGAGAATTTATGGTAAAATAGCAACATATTTTGTGAAGCTACAAAATAACAAATCTGATTTTATGATGATCATTTTGTTTTTATTCTGCCTCCTGACAACTGAAGGAATAATGCTAATTTTGGAGATCGTGATGATCTTAAAAAAGCAAGACGATTACTCAACATTCTCATCTAATATGATAAAAGTTTGACACAGTTGATATTGTTGTTTTATTCAAACTCTTTTAATACTTGATCGCTAGGACAATATTTTCTCTTGGTTATCACCAACTTGAATCCATAGGATATTTGTATGTTTCCTTTCATTTTTGTTCACATCTCTCTGACCACTGAATTTTGGAACATCTAAAGACTTAGTCCTATGTATTCTTTATTCACACTTAACTCCCTTATGGTCTTAATGAATTCCATGATTCTAAATGGTTCTATACAATTTTGTTTTTGACAAAATGAAGATCTCCATACATTAGTAAAGAAAATATCAATTTAATTGATTAAGACAAGAAAGTTTTAATATTTTTTTAAAAAATCAAAACAGAGAAACAGATAAATTAGACTTTATCAAAATTAAAATTTTTACATTAAAGAACAAGGAAAAGTAGTTCACAACATAGGAGAAAATACTTGAAAATTTCACGTTTCATAAAAGAGTGATATTGAGAATGTATAAAAATTTCTTACAACAAAAACAATGTAATGTCAAATAACCCAATCAATCAGACCCATTAAAAATGTCAAAGCTTGAATAGACATTTCATATATAATTTAATACATATAATTACTATAATAATAATAATGGTCAAAATGCATAAAAAGTTGCTCAACATCATTAGTCATTAGACAAATGCAAATTAAAATCACAGTTATATACCATGTCATGTTCACTAGGAGAGCTTTAAATGAAAGAAATAAAATAGGAAATGTTAACAATTGTATGGGAATTAAAACCTTCATATATTGCTGGTGATAGTATAAAGTGATTCAGTAACTCTGGTAAACAACTGGGCAGTTCCTCAAACAGATAAATGTAACGTTACCACATAGCCCAGAAATTCTACTTCTAGGTTTATACTCAGGAGAAAAGAAAAGAAAAACCACACAAAAATTTGCATAAGAATGATTATTGCAGCATTATTTGCAATAGCCAAAAAAGTGAAAACAACATCCAAAAATTGATGAATGGATAAACAAATGTGGTGTATTCATAACAGAACGCATTTCATCCCAAACAAAAAAAATACATATGACAACATGAATACATCTTGAAAACATTATACTAAGATAATTCAAATATAAAAGACCACATAGTGTATGATTTCATTAATATAAAATGTTCAGCACAGGCAAAACTCGAGACAGATAGCAGAATGATGGTAGACAAAGGCTGCAGGAGGTGATTGGAATGGACAGTGATTGATAATGGGTATTGGATCTCTATTTGGCTGAGAAAAGTATTCTGGGATTGATAGTGGTGATGGCTCCACGACTTTGTGAATACACTAAAAAGTACTGAATTGCAATTTTATAGAAGTGATTTGTATAGTATGTGATTTACATCTCAGTTAAAATACGCATATAAATAAAAGAAACAACCAAATTCACCAGGTTGTACATACACTTAAGAACACCACTTTATTTTTTTCAAAAAAATAAATAAATAACAACATAATATTTCTGTCAGTCTTGACAGCTGCAGGAAAGGAGGCGTTGAGGGGGAGTGCGGTACACGATGAAAGATGGTGAACAGATTAACCAAAGAACATTTATACACAACCCATGGACATGGACAATAATAAGCAAAGATAAAATAGTGAGAGAGTCTCACTAAATCAGAAAAATCAGGAAAATGTTAACAAGCAACATAGAATTTTCCACAGGTCTGGAAGAACAGGTTGAATGAAGAAAAACAGTACATCCAAAATAGAAACCAAGAGATGGATTCTCTTTTTCCTTAACTCTTAATGTTCTCCAGAAATCCTTGGTATTACAAAAGATATCCTCGGCATAAGTTTAAATATTATTTCTAATATCAATATTCTAAATGCTTTATGAACATAACTAAATGCATGAGAGAAATCTAACAGAGTTTAGAATACAAAATAAGCTCAGAACATACTATTTGTTAAGATTTCTACTCATGGTTACTGCAAAAATAACCTAAAGCAAGGGACATAAAGGAAAGAATAAACAAATGGGACTTCATCAAAATAAGAAGCTTCTGCATGGCTAAAGAAAACATCGGCAGAATGAAAAGGGAACCAACCATATAGGAAAATATATGTGCCAATGATAGCTTGGACAAGGGTTTGATCTCCAAAATATATGAAGAACTCACATGACTCCACTCCAGGAAGACAGGTAACCCAATTAAAAAATGGGCAAAGAACCCAAACAGACACTTCTCCAAGGAGGACATATACAGGGCCCAGAAACATATGAAAGGATGCTCAGCATCACTAGCCATCAGAGAGATGCAAATTAAAACCACAATGAGATACCACTTCACACCAGCCTGGTGATCATAAACAAATCAACAAACAACAAGTGCTGATGAGGACTTAGAGAAAAATGAACCCTAGTGCACTGTTGGTGGGCATGCAGACTGGTGCTGCCACTGTGGAAAACAGTATGGAATTTCCTCAGAAAACTAAAAATGGATCTGCCTTTTGATCCAGCAATTCCACTGCTGTGATTATACCCTAAGAATCTTGAAACACCAATTTAAAAGAACCTATGCACCCCAATATTCACAGCAGCACAATCTACAATAGCCAAGATTTGGAAGCAACCTAAGTGCCCAACGGGAAATGAGTGGATCAAAAAACAGTGATGCATTTACACAATGGGATACTACGCAGCAGAAAGAAAGAAAGAATTCCTACCCTTAGCGACAGCATAGATGGAACTGGAGAGCATTATGCTAAGTGAAATAAGCCAAGCAGTGAAAGATAGACACCATATGATCTTATCTCTAAGTGGAACCTAATCCACAATACAAACAAGCAAACAAAACATGATCAGCAACATTGAAATAAAAAACAAACTGACAGTAGCCAGAGGGGAGGAGGGAAGGGGATGACTGTTGAAAAGGAAGGGAAGGATCATCAAGGAATGTGCATAAAGGACCCATCTACAAAGCCAAATGGGGGAAAGACTGAGGGTGGGATGTGGAGAGGGGTGGTGCTGGGGAAAGTGGTGGTGGGAAAATGTTAACCAAAATAAGTAGACTGGGGGACGCCAAGAATAGTATAGGAGATTGAGAAGCCAAAGAACTGATATGTACAACCCATAAACATGAACTAAGAGGTGTGGGGATGATTGGATGGGGTGCAGGGCAGAGGGCATAAAGGGGATAAAAAAATGAGACAACTATAATAGCATGATCAATAAAATATACCAAAAAACCCCAAATTTGTACACATGGTTACTACAAAAGCTATTTCCAAAAAAACAATAAAATAAGAATATCACTAATAAGAAAATATACTTGCAGAAAATTATTTAATACATATTGTTAATTGAACAAATCAAGGGGCATTAGTTGGCCTGTCCAATTGAGCATTCTGTATGACATATGTGATAAGAAAAGCATTTTAGTACAATGATGAAATTAATTTATGCTGTACTTTCAGAGCAATATTTCAATATTTAGAAAATGTTCATATTTTACCTTAATAAATGATAATGGGCAGATTGTAGTGGAACCATAAATAAAAGGGAACATTCATTTGTATGTAACAATTACACTGTAATTTTGCCTAATATGAATGTTACTTGAAGTAAATTAAAGCTGGATTGGAGTTGGTCATCTGATCTCATCAAAGCAAATACTTATGGTGAAACATTACTAAGGATGTCCTGAATAAAACGATTGAAGGTAATTGGTGAAATAAGAGTTGTAGGGTTTAAATAATTACCTACAATCAACAAGAAAGGTCATTCTTAAAATTATACATAGGAAGGAATTATCAGGACAATCAAAACAGATTTTACATGACTATTTGCACCAAGTTTTTCCTTTTTTACACTGGAATTTTTTTTCTAGATTTGCCTCCACAAAATGATGTTAATTCTTATCAATAAAAATAAGGGTACGGGGTAGGTCTAGGTTATAGAGTTCATAAGAATGCAGATGGGTATTGACATGTTGATGAACAATGAAGCTTTGACTATATAAGTATCATTACAATGATCTCCTCTAGAGCCATCTGGAGCTGTTTTTCAGATGTACCCCTAAGGACTCATCAAAGCCTCAAAGCGGTGATTTTTTCATACTGATCCAACTACTGTAATAGAATCTGCTGTTATTTCTACACCAACAGTCTTAAAAAAGTTTCCCTTTAAAAGTTGTTTGCTAGGAATCAGTATTTGTACTGTTGCTATTTACACCCCCCGCCCCCCAATTTTCACTGCAGCATGTGTAGGAAATTGATGATGCAATGGAAAGAACAGAAATAAAGAAGCTACCTAATTATAAATTGACACACTTACACATTTTTAAGTGTACGAGTATACACACATTATGCATTATATATCACATTCTTAGGGCAATAGAATTTATATTACAGATTTTTATTGTTCAGAGTAACTCAGCTGGTTCCTTGACAAACTTATGGTCCAACTGATATCTGTGAAATCCTATAAAATATAAGTAGTGTTATGATCATTTTTTAAATGACTGTATAAGAAAGACAGTAAGGCAAATCATTCAAATAAAATAAATTTGAAAATATTAGGCAGATACAACTACCCTCTATGTAAAGCAACACTATAATCTTACCGGTATAATATTAAATTGTAATCATACATTTTTAAAAGCTTATATTTTAAAATGAGTTAGTATGATTTTTAAGTATTATCAGTTTTAGATATTCAACAGTACGTCTGAGAGACGCTAAATGTACTGGCTGTCAATGTAACAAAATGCAAAAAAATCAATATATCATTGTCTAATTGTAGCCCTGAAAAGTCATTTTTTCTCCCAGCTATTACATGAGGGATTGACAACTCTTTAAATGATAATGATGAGAGTAGGCTACTTAAATTAGACATCTCTGAGATTATCTAGTTCAAAATATCTTGCAGTAAAAAATAAGTAAATAATTTCATTGAGTTTTATACAAAAGTGGAAAACAGTTTAAGCACAAAAAGAAATGAAAAATAACTCCTAAATGAAGACATAAGAAACTGTTTGAAGAAAACTTGGAAAACAAATATCTTAGACTTCTTAGACCATGTCAATACCATCTGGAATGAAAGTTTGTTTGCTTTTTTTAAAGGGAAAAATATTTGAAAAACAAAAGCAAACAGAGAGTGAGAAAGGGAAGCAAACACTTTTCTTGTAAAAAATGAATATAAAGAAAGCCATTTTTAAAATTGGCAACAGCATCCAAACAACAAAATATACACAAGACATTTGCATTGAGTGTTCCTAAAGGATTAATTAAAGTGCTAAAGAAATAGTTAGTGACACAATTAATAATTTTAACTGAACAGTTATTGGACTCATAGTTGAAAAATAATTTTATTTGACATTTTAAAATACTTTATATGTAACATTGATAAGCTAAAATGATGCATATCTTTTGCCTTTGTAAATAAATACGAAACAATATTTTGAAAGAAAGTGTAAGTTTGAACACCAACTTTGATTAAAATACATTGTTTCACTAAGACATCATTTATGCATGATTTATGTTGTATTAGTGATTGTTGCCTGTTAATTTCAAATATTTTATATAATACATACCTGTACTTCTTATCAAGTAACTGGCAGAATACTCAATATCAAGGGAAGAGAATTAGCAAAAAAAAGTGTAATAAAATTATAACAAATATCATTTGTATATATACATGTTAACTATATATTAACATATAGATTTATTTGTGTCTGTTCTTGAGACTGATTTTCCTATATAGAAAATTTAATATGGAGAGTAGACCGAAAGACAAAAACTGAGTTATAAGTTATGTGTGGATATATTTCTAAAATTTTTAAAATTAATACCATGGAGTACTTTATTATGTTTATATATTTAAATATCTCATTTATCATTTAGTTTATTTCCATTTTTCCATTAACACCCAGAAATTACTTTTCTAAGATAAATTAAAATATAATACATTTGAACTCCAATCTGAAGCAGAGGAAATACAATTTTAAAAAATGGTATAACAAAACACTTTTAATTGGCAAAAAATTAGGTTTTTCATAAAGAAATGTTATTAATAGTGACTTAATAGGGATTACTATGCTGAGGAAGTAGTAAGGAAAATTTTATGTGGTTAAGTAAGACCAAATTAGCAAGACAGTGAAAGAAAAAGTTATATTAGACTATTTAGGAAAGTAGCCATACAAATGTATACAACGTCTGTCCAGAAGGTATCCAGCCATGAATATGAAACATAGAGACATTAACTGAAGAAGATATAAGGTACAAGTAACATTGTACATAGGGCAACGATGCCTCAGTCCCCTTCAGTGTAGGCACCTTGGGACCTCACACAGTTCTCCCAGTTACCATTGGCTCCTCCATCTTATTTTCTTGAATCTCACTGATGGTCTGAAATCTCTTCTCTTTCAAAGGTGATTTTAGTTTTGGGAAAAGCCTGATGTCACAGGGCACTGAATCTGGGCTGCAGAGAGGTATAGTCACCTTGGTGATTTAATGTTTTGCCAGAAAACTCTGCATGAGACGTGATGCATGAGTAGGCATGTTGTTGTAACGAAGCTGCCAATCACCGGTTGCCCATAGTTGAGGACTTCTAAATCATCCAAGTAGTTTCTGTGGAAGAATGTTCAAGTTTAATGCAAAATTTGGTATGTATTCATTGCTCCAATTGCTCAATCATTTTGAATGTGACGGTCACACAGCACACATGCTCACTCAACAGTGTCTACTGCTCACACTGACTAGTGCAGTGAAGTTATCATTGCTCACACATGCACATCCAGGTTATATCATGTTACGCAAGCTGTCCTCATTATATTAACAATGGCTGGACTTTTTCCGGACAGGCATTGTATATTGTATAAAGGAGGTTGCTTTGGCTTTAAGAGGAATGAAAGGGAGTGGTGAATCAGAAAACTAGAGGGAAAGCAACCATTTTGAAGGTAATGGTTTTCTGGAGAAGAAAATAAAGGGATAGAGTTTTGACAATGAGTACAAAGACACGTTGGACGTTGTAACCACAAATTTAGCACTATTGTGCACACACACACCCAAAAGTATCCCAGTGACAAAAATTTCAAGAATAAGCAATCTTTACTCATAGAAAAATATAGAGACATCTGTTAAGTGTCCACTCTGCAAGGCGATTATTCTCACCAACCAGGGACTATGTGATTGAAACGACTCCCATCTACTTGGCATACCTGAACAAAAGGCAAAATCATAAATTCTATTATAACCATGGGCATACAAACAAATAATAGCAACAATAACTACAAACAGCCAGTCTGCAGGGAATTCCGAAGCTGAAATACTCCTCTGCAGAGAGAAACAGATCTGAAATAAACTGAAGAAAAGAGGCTGAATGGTTCTGACAATCTTCCTGCCCCTTTTTTGTCCCTTCAAGGCCTAACTAAATTTCACCTCTTTTGTAAGTTAGTTCCTGATGTAACCTTTGATAAAAGCTTAATCTCAGCTTGAGGTTATTTGATGTGGGCTTATGAAAACTTCTGACCAAAACATCTCAACTAAAACACTCAATTAGAACAGAGATGTGTCTGGTTTGTCCTTATATGAGCAAAAAGATGAATTCATTCTAAATGTAGAGTACAGAATAATAAATTCAGTGTTCCTAAATCCATCCAATTAGACAGAAAGGCAAAGGAGAATTGTAATTTAGAACTACAGACAGTGAATACAGTTTATGGCGACGGTAAGAATCATAATTCATAAATAGAACAAGTGGATTGTTCTGCTAATACAATGATACCTGACATTTGATCCCAAAGCAAGGGTTGCTCAAAATCTGACTTACTCATGTTTTTACTAGTGTTGTTTGAATGACACCAAGTAGTGACAAATGCTGTTTCTTAGCATGAAGTACAAGTCTGCATGTGTGAGTGATTTCAACAACTCTCTGATCCTCTGGGGAGTCTTTGCATGTTTAAGAATGACACCTGGAGGCATGCTGTGACAAGAGCAGCTAACGGTGAGCTATTAGGTGAAAAACAAGTTCCAGTTGAGAGTTTTGCATAGAGTTAATTTAATCATCATAACATTTTTTTAAATCATTTATTATTTTTAGCTTCAGGGGAAGAAACTTCGAGACACAGGTAAATTGCTCAGGTAAAAAGAGGTAGCAAATTATTCAGTCTAAGTTTACACTTAGGTCTCTTTCCTTCCAAGTCTATCTTTTTAAACCCATAAACTGTATCCTCCTTGATATAGAACATGGTGTGACAGAAAGATCACTGAACCTGAAGTTAGAATATCTTATTTCCATTCTTAATTCTGCTAATTACTATCTCTTGATTGTTAACAGATTACTTACTCACTCTGCTTCTATTTTCTTTATCTGTGCACTAGGAACAAAACATGGTCTCGAGAATCCAAATGTGATGCCGTAAGTGTAAAGTATTCTATGAAAAACGAAGTTTTGGGATCATCCTAAGTATTGACAGAGTATCTGAAAAAATAATCTAATAAATTCTTGTGAACTGGTTATTACAATTGTGTTGAAACAGAGAAAATATTATATAGTTTCAGCTCAGCAGACAGGAAAAAAGGCCAGTAACTGAAAGAGATAAAACTAGAAGAGTCAGTTTTTGGAGGAGCTGGGGGGAAAGGAAGACCTTTTATGCTGGACAGTTTCAAATACAGGTGCAAAAGGATAAAATGTAAAGAAGTTTGAGATGTTAGCAAAATATGACTGGGGATACTTGGAGAGGTTGAAATCAGAGATGAATTTTAAGACGTTGTTGTATAATGTGGATGAAAAAAAAGATGTTCTATGGAAAGTAACCTTATAGGGTAATCTGATCATAAATTCCTGACTGGGTGGGTTCTTGTGGGTAGTCACACACCAGGCACAGGACTTTTTTAGTAAAAGTTTTTATCTTTGCCTTAAGCAAGCCCTGTCAATTATTTTTGTGCATCCATGTTAACATGCGTTTTAAATAAGCTGCAACCACCCTCAAGAGAGCACATAACTGTCCTCCAGTCCAATCCCTGATTTGCTTTCTCCCCCTTCACATAGTCTTTCTAACTTTCTCTCCTTAAATTCAAATGCATAAAAGAAACTGCAAAACTGTTATTCTCTGAAACATTTTAGATCTTTCTCCCCAGCATATGTCCTCAGTTTGGCTCAAATAATCTCTTATGCAAATTCTTTACAGGTTTGGATGTATTTTACATTGACAATATTTAGAGTATATTTACCAAAGCCTGTGTTTATTTTCTATTGCTATGGAAGAAATTGCCACAGATTTTATGGTTTAAAAGTAAACTATGTATTATCTCAAAGTTTCCCCAGATCACGATTCTAGGTATGGTTAGTTGGGTCTTATTCTCAGGATATTACCCGGCCGAACTGAAGGTATTTTTCGGATAGGGATGCAATCTCAGCTGAGGTTGGAGTCCTCTTCCAAATTCAGTGGTTGTTGGCAGAATTTTATTCCTTAAGCCTATAAAACTGGGATCTCAGTGACTAGAAGTCACCCTGTCCCAGGACCTTCTTTACAACAGGGCACTTTGCTGCTTCAAGAACAACAGTAGAGATCTGCCGCTGCTATTTGTCCCTGGTAAGGATTTATTTGATTAAGTCAGGGTTATCTAGGATTATCTCTGCTTTGACTGACACAAAGCCAACTGATTAAGAAACTTAATTTCATCCGAAAATATTTGTTTACGATATAATGTGACATAATCATTGGAGTGCACTCCCATCATATTTATATGTCCTACATTCACTGAAGAGGAAAGGATAATACAAGAGTGTCAGGGATCAGGGTTCATCTTGGAGTTTTGTCTATAGCAGGAGAAATTAAAATAGTCCTCCTCCTTCAACCTTTCTGTTCTGATTTCTCTGAAAAACTATGTCAAAATAATAATAGAGAATCAAAATTATTTCAGTAAATAAGGAAGACTGATCCATCTTATATGAGGGCTACTTAATGAGATGATTATATTATAAAATCACAAGTAATAATTTAAGTTTTGTTTCATGGTGTACAGTACAGTATTAGGATACATGTTATTTGCAAAAATACAATAAAATTTTCAAAATATTATCAGTATTACATAAGTAAAACCTTGGATCTTGAACATTTATTATATTTTAAAAATATGGTTTAAAACACACTTGAACTGAAAATTGGAAAATATTCTATGAAACGTGCCTTATACTTTAAAAGAGTCAGCTAACGGCAACTAAGTTAGAAAAGGGTGAATTTATGCCACCATATGGATTTTGCTTACTCAATGAAAATTTCAAAACAAATTATGTAAATGCTGTGAATTAAGTTAGGCGTTTATAAAATTTATAAACTGGCTCTAGGAGAATATTTATAGAGATAAAATTTTGAGTTGATAAAATATCAAAGAAAAGCTCGGTGACAGACCTCTTGATAAAAGTAAATAAAAATAATGCAAAGACATCACATACAAAGAAAAATAAACAAACATGAATGGAACTATTTAAAATAATGAAATGACAAAATATTTTCAGACCATAAAACCTTTAAAAGTTTCTAGGAAACTATATAAGAATATTCTAATTTTAAAAATGCAGCACTTATTACCTACCAAATGTTATTATATAGAAAAATATAGCTGTACAAATGTTGACTATATCACCATTATCACTAGTTTGGACAAAGAAAAAATTGGAACACAGAAACAGTAGCACAAAACCTTCTCCTTGCCAGTATGAACATAACAAGAATACAATATAGTTATCACATTATTAAATTACATATTATTAAAATAATACTGTAATTATTATAATTTTTATTCATTCAGGAATATAAGAATATTTTAAAGAAAAGAGCAATGTATTAATGTTCCTAGTGATTCAAAATTGTATTATTTTGTTTAATAAATATACTTATAAGGACTGAAAACTGAAGAAAAACTACATATGAAGAAACCACAAGGGAAGGTGGCAGCCTGGGTGGCGGGGAAGGCAGAATTCCTAGTCCTGTTATGGTTTTTAAAAAATGGCCCAAAACAAAGTGCTACTCATCAGCTACCTGCTGTGCTTTTAAGGGAGTGTACATTCTGTGGAGACACCAGAGGAGAAGGAAAAAAATAAACCATTGGAATTGACAGTATTGCTACATCAAAGATACCAGGGATTCCCAGTGAGCTAGGAAAGTAATCCAACTGAATATAGATATGAAATATTTTTGAATAGATGAAGTGAAAACTGGACTTAAATGAAATCTCATAAAGGATAATATCATTCAAATACAACAAAATGACTGTCCATGTAGCTTCCTCACATCAATAATCTGTATCTATCAAGAATACAGGTGAATTTACTTTTCTGCTTTGTGCTGTCAGATACTAGAACAGCAAATCAGAAATGAAATATTCAACTCTCAAGTAAAGATCTGGAGTGGTAAATAGCAGATTTTATATATGCTGGCTATGTGTTCTAAAAATTCTCCAACTGTAGATTAATGGAATTGAGAGAAGCATTCTTATTTAATATGGGTAAAAATAAAAATAAATATTGTAAACGCGAATCAGTGAAGGCTAGAGAGATCAGCAAAAGACATGAAAAAAACATGTGTAATATTTTCCACAAATCTTCTTTACTATAAATATGTTTAAAGGACAAAGAATGAATATGTAAAGCAAAGATTAAACATTAGGAAAAGTGACTAGAGATTTCAAGGCAATTTCAAGGTCTAATCAAAGAACGTCGATCCAAAGAGCAAAACAGAGATACTAAAGAAAATAAAAATGGTAAGAATTTGCCAAACATAGCTGAAAAGTAAATTAACAACATGGAGAGATAGTTCAAATTGCCTTAAAAATTTAGAAGTGAAAAATAGAGAAGTTTATAGATATAAAAACTAACATGAATAATTCAATAAAAGAAAAATAGAATTTTACTGTATTAGGAAACATGTAAATAGAACAGATTTAGTTAGTGAAGAAATCATTCTTTAAGCAAAAGCAGAAATGACCTCCTGATTAAAAGAATAAGATTTATTAGTAGCTAACAAAATTATTCAACTCCAAACGTAATAAAAAGAGGGCTTTAATTCAGGTTATGAAAATGTAACTGATACAAGAGAATGTGATACCCTTCCCTGAATAAACAGCTATGATAATTATATGAGGCATTTCCTAGACATTGTCTAATAGCCCAAGACTGAAATCTCTGAAATAAAATAGGTTTATGAGGTGAGCCTTAAGACAACTCTATACTCTGTCATAGGACAATTTTCCAGCAGCAACAAAGGGATGCAGAGGACAGGTAGAGCACTGCTGTCCTATTGAACTAACGGTTCAGAGCTCAGAGTGTAGGAGTTCTAAAACAACTGGTGTTTGTGAGACAGGACATTAGAGGGGAGAGGACTGCTTGATAGCAGACCACAACTCTGTGTGGCAGCACCTTATGGGTCTCTGGTTAAGGGCTTGTAAATGACAAGACATCCTGAGGCATATCAGATGTGTGTGCTCCGGGGTGCCAAGAGTATTCAAGATGCATAACACTAACACTTGAATAAAAATCAAAGAAAGAAATAAACAAAACTATAGTTATAATTTTAGATTATGAAACCCATTAAGAATAATACAACAACAAAAAATTATGGCTATAAAGAATCTGAGCAATGCCATCAAATAACTTTTAACTACTTGACAGAATAATACCCAGAGCCTTTAGAACATGCATTCTTTTCCAGTGCGTATGGACTCTTCACCAACATAGATATATTCAGGACCATAAAAATTAATCACAACAAATGTAAGAAGATCTAAATTATGCCAGGCATGTTATCTGATCACAGATGATTAAATTAGAAATCAGTAACAAGATAATTTTTAAAACCTTCAAATTTTTGGAAATTAAAAATCATACTTTTAAATAACTAAATGTCATAGAAAAAAATCACTGTAGATATTGTAAATTGAATATTGTGATATAACATCAACATTTGTGAGACAGAATTAACCAGAAAAAAAGCAAATGTGTAGCTTTAAATGCTTATACAAATAAACAAGAGTTTAAAACAAAAATCTCACTTCAAATCCTGGCAATGTTGGTAATAATTTTACCAATTGTTTTGTTCCACCATAATACTATAAAACTGGATGAGATACATGAAACAGTTATTTCCTACTTGGACCACAGAAGCATGTGAATGTGATTAATGGAAAGAGAGAAACAAATAATGTGAGCTCTACGATTGCCTCAGTGTTTGGAGGCATTTTCCAGAACAAAGCACAGCAAAGATGAACCCAAGAAAAGCACTGTGGTCTTTCTGAATTGAGAAGGGAACAACAGATTGTGTTAAGGTTTAGTTAGCTGGAGTTTGTGGAGTAGAATATCAACAAGAGAAAATTTGGCAAAAACTTAGCTCCAGAAATAGACATGAGGTTTATAGAGACTTTGCTGAATACCAACTGAATATGGGCTTCGTGAAGCCCCATAAGGCTTGGTTGGGATGTACAAGGAAGTATTAAATTGAGTAATTCCCAGATTATTAAACATTGCAACCAGAACTCAAGTTCCAACTACCCAGATGCAAGAAATATCATTGAATATGCAGGGTATTCTACAAAACCCCCATAATCTAAGCCTCAACAATTGGGCTAAACCAGCCTTAGAATATGGAAGAGTGGAAAGCCACCTTAAGAAAACTTTTTAGAAGGAATTAAAAGTATAAAGCTGATGTGCAATTTTTTTTGTACACCTGCCCCCAAACAAATACCCTTTGTTAAAAAAGACACAAAGTCCATTATTTTACAATGAGGTAGCTGTTAATATTTAGCAATAAGTAAGATAACTTGGCACAAAAGAAACAGAAAAGTCTCACCCAAAGGCAGTAGAAATATCCATCATTAAAAACATTCAGACCTAGAAATGAATGAAAATATTGATTTAGGTGCAAACATTTTTTTAATTGCTATTATACATAGCAGAAGGATTTAAAAGAACATAAACTAAAAGTAGAAGATACAAAAATGAAAATTTTAAAGCTAAAAATATAATATGTAAGATTTTTTAAATAATAATTAAAAGAACCTAACAGTATATTAGGCAATGCAGGAAAGAAGTTAAATAAACTATACAAACTAAGGGAGAAAAAAATGGTTCAGTGACCATTAAGGAATATATGTAATTGGAGTGGCATAAAGTGGAAGAAAATATGTTAATAAAATATGGACATTATTTTCCCAATTTCACAAAATCTAAAATCCACAGATCCAGAAAACTTTACAGAAGCCAAAACAGTGTAACCACAAGAAACATAACATCAAGCATTTAATAATGCAATTAGTGCAGATAAGAAAACTAAAAAAAAAAAAAATCTTAAGAACAACAAGGTGGAGGGGGGCACATAATATAAGAGAAAAAACAGTAAGAATAAGAGCAGATTTCTTTTAAAAATAATACAGTCCTGGGAAAAACAAACAAAAAAATGAAAAACAATAAGCAATAAATCCACATGAACAATACTGGAGATTAAATTTGTAGGAGATGAGGTGATGAAAAAAAGTTTGCACTATTTGTTTTTTAATGGTTGTTTTTTGAGAGAGATAATAAATTCAGTTGAAAGTTGAAAGTATGAAGTTGCAGTATAAAAGTACTCTACCAATGTGATGATTTAATAATTATTTTTAAATCTTAAAGGATTTCAATAAAGATAATTTTGATAAATATTTATATGCAATTCTTTAAAATCATCCATTGTATTTTTAGAAATTCAATTTAAAGTACATTTATTTTTATGTAACCCGGTACTTTTTATTTTTATATTTTAATGCATTCTTATAAAACCATTTTGCTTGTCTGCTCCGCTGTCTGTTTATTCCTCTTTCTCTTTCCATTTTTGCATAACTCTGTTTTTCTATCACTTCCTTATATTCATCCATCTTTCCATCCATTCTTGCAGCTCTATATCTAGTCCATTTTAAGAAGAGAAATATGCATGAATACGTAATGATGTTTTTCTGGTGACACAATGCTTCTGCCTGCAGGGTGATTACTTCAAAGCTAATTTTTTTCAAAATTACTATTAATCTATGTTTGTGTTTAATCTAAGCTTTTGCTAAAGTATATGTTAGTCTTATTTACATTATGGTATTAAGATGATTACATATTAAATCATAAAGAAAAAGAAAGACACTAATTTTCAAAAGGTCCCTTTTACTGACTTCAGTGCAAGCCTCCCAGTGAAGGGTTACTTTTTCTTTACTGTTATTGAGCAGCATGTGTCAACATTCCTGTTATGCACACGGTAATTCCTTGCTAAATGGAAAATGTGTTTTTAGAAAATGTAGCTCAGAGAAAAAAAATGCATTAAGCAAACACAGTGAGAGGCTAGAAGAAATAACTGCTAAGAGACTGTGCCTCGGAATATTTCAGCAATCACTCTTCCTATGCATAGCATCCCATGCTGTTAGACAACTTGGCTTAGAAGTTACTTTGTTTTTACCTGCCTCCGAATTATATACAAATAAACTAACTCTATTGCCAGAATAAATACCTTTATATTCTCAGGGGGTTTTATTCTATTTTGAAGAAAAAAAATTATAGAACACTACTGACAAATATGCCTTCTACTTATTACTTATTGACATGTAAGTTAAATTTAGTCAGTAAAAGTTTTTTTCCTAAGGAATCAAATCTATTTAAACAGTATCAACCTCAGTAAAATGTCTAAAATATGCTACTTATAAGAAACCAGCACTGCCATTTCTTGTAATTATGTTGTTTTGAACATACAAATTTTCACTTATAGGAGAATTGTTTATGTGAAATTTAGACCATAGCTCTATTTGGTGCTTCGGTAAATATGGTGAAAGACACTACCACATGTCAAGCTCTTTAGCATAATTTGCTACTGGTTGATGGCCTTCCGCAAGGAAGCTTGATGAAGACCTTATATTGTCTTTACAAATGATTTTTAGTTAAGGATTCTTTCAACCTCCCCAAGTGACTTGTAGTGCTTTGATTTTCATCTCACTAAAGCAATTTGCAACCCTGAACTGGTTATTTTCAGTTTATGTTTTACCTGTGACTTTTAGTGTAGACAGTGACTTTGGATTTCATAGGTATTTAAGAATCTTATTGAAAGAAGCGTCATCTATGTCAGGAGAAAAATCTACGTACAGTAAAATATATAGTAAGCACGTTACTGACTGAAGCAGCACAACAGGACTAGGTATTTCTTAGTCTCTGCATATTATTCATTATAAGCAACAATAACTTTTTAAAAAGTTATAAATGGAGTTTGCCATTAATTTTGTATCCAGCCTTAATGAAAGCCACTTAAGTGTAGTTTAATAAACACAGACATTAAAATCAAACTGACTTGAGGCTTCTGAATACAAGTTTTACAATTTTAATATTTAATTATCACAAACTTAGATACTATTTCATACAAATTATTAAACAATTCAATAAATAACTCTTGGTAAGTGTATAATTCAGCTAGTGGGATCAGAAGTTAGTAGCCATAATAGAGGGAGATAGAAGCCTACCAGGTCCTATGAGATCCAATAGGTTACTTATTTTACAAAATGAATCCAAAGCTTCAGTTAATCTGACATATCCTTCAGGTTAATGAGAGTTTTTGCTGTACTTATGTTTAACATAGGTGTTCTAAAAAAATTCTGTATTATAATTTTTTACTCATATAGCACTAATTTACATGTGTAAAATACTTATGTTTTATACTTTAATAGTATTTTTTTAGCTTTAAAGATAAAGCACTTATTACAGACACTTAAAAGGTAGAATTATCCTTTCATTTACCAATGTATAGAGATTGATAACTAAAAATAGTTTTAATCAGCATTAGATGTACATAAACTAGCTTACAATATTAAAACCTAACATACATTCTTTTTTCAGTATAAACCATCATAAGACTACCATAATTGTATATTATTAGAGTTATATATTTAAAGATATTAACATATCTTGTGTTCCTGTGATGAATTCCAGTTCATCAAAAAGTACTAATTTTATATGTTGTTGGATTCAATTTTGCCCCTATGTTCATAAGAAATACTAGTTTGTAGTCCCCTTCCTTATGAAAACTTTTTCTGGTTTTGCAATTAGGTAATGCACATTTTACTATTTTCCAAAAGAAAATGGACTATCAGTATTATTCTTAATATGTTTGACAGAAAGTGTTATTTAAGACATCTCAGCCTAGAGTATTCTTTGTAGAAAGACTTTAATTTTAATATAATTTAATTATGTGATATGAGATTTTTTCTATTTTTTCCTAGAATCAGGATAAGTTACATGTATTTTTCTAAAAAAGTCCTATTTTATCAAGTTTGTCAAATTTGTTGGCAAAAAATACTTCTTAATTTTCCATTTTTATTATTTTATTTTCTGTAAAGTCTATAATGATAGCTGCTCTCATTTCTACTTTTAGCAATTTGTCTCCTCTTTACCTTCTTGGTAAGTCTTGAAAACAGTCCAGTTGTTTTTGAGATTTTTTTTTCAAAGAAACACCTTTCAGTTTCATTATTCATATTTTTCTATTGACAATCTATTTCTATTTCATATATTTCACTTCTATTTTGTATTTTCTTTCCTTCTTTTTGTCTTTTTTTATATGTTCTTTTTTATTTTAAATTGTAATTTTGTATATTTAGAGACTCTTGTTTGTTTCCAATACAGGCTTTTAAAACTACACATTTCTCTCTATGCATGGATTTGTCTGTTTCCTAAAACATTTGTATTTATTCAGTTCAAAATATATTCTAATTTACTTGTCATTTCTCCCCTCCCTTGTAATATAATTATTTGTAATAGATCTATACACATAATATATATCAAAAGACTGTAATTATTATTTTAAAACAAGTATATAGTTTATAAGTATATTAAAAGGGAAACACCAAAAATTGTAATTTTGCATTAATATTAACATATCATTTCCTATGTTCTTCATTCTTTCCTGAGTGTGAGTTTTCATCTGTCATTACATTTGAGTGGGAAGAATCACCTTACCTTACCTGTAGTCCTCGTGAAGAGTTAATTTTCTTTGCTTTCTTTTATCTATTTAACTTTTACTCTTCAATTAAATATTTTTCTGGATGTAGAATTCTGGTTAACAGTATTTCCTTTCTAAATGTTACTTAAGTTATTATTTCCACTGTCTTCATTTTTTATGGTTTCTTAGAAGTCAGCCATTATTGGATTATCATGAGCCTGTACATGGTATGCTATTTTTCCCTTCCATCTTTCTGCTTTTACTGTATATTTTTGGCTTTTAACAGTTTGAATATGATGTATCTTACCCTGAGTTTGTGTTTGTTCTGATTGGTGTTTATCTTGTTAATTTGTTGAAATTTCCTTCAACAAATTTGGAAAAATATAACCACTTTTTTCTGAATAATTTTTCCTGCTCTTGCTGTACTCTCTGGTATTTTAATTACAAATATCCCTGATCATATATCATTTGATATTCTATTAATATCATTTAATATTTTTCTTTATATTATTTACCTTGTATTAGGTCTTTGATATTTGTTCAGTTTACACTTTTTTCTAATCATGTCCATTTCATAGATCTAGAAACTGGAAATTATATCTGTTTAGGGAATATATTTTTCAGAAATTCCAATTTCCAGTTGTAGAACTCCTGTTCAATTATTTTATTGGTCTTATTATTTTTTAGTGTTTCTTTTTTACTAAGATTTTATCTATTAAGATATATGTTTGTTTCATTTAGTGAAGATATTTACAATGGTCACTTGATGCTCTTTGACTCTTAGTTCTAATGACTGATTCTTAGGGCCAGTCTGTTTTGTTTTGTTTTGTAGTAGTATATTTTCCAAATTCATAATCTTGAGTAATTATTGATTTTATATTGAATATTATGCAAGATCATTATTTCTTTTTTCCAGGGATTTTATTGCTAGTATTATTTTCATTCAATGAATATTGTTTATTTTAACATGTGATTTTGTTGACTGGGCTTGAACTGTGTACTTTTTTTTATATGCCATCTCCTCTGTCACACATATCTTTTGTCTTTAGTTGGATTGTTTTGAATCTGTTTGAAAAATACATGACTCCTGTGTTAGCCAGAGACGTGGACAGAGATTGCTTTGTTTTTTTCTCTTGAAGTACTTTCCTAGCTCTCTTCACTCTCATGACTTTTTTTTTCTTCATTCCCAAGCCAGAAAAATTGTGAGCTTTTATATGTGCCCTCATTTGAGGCTGTGTGAGATGTGTGTGCTGTCCGTGATCGCACACTAAAAGCCAAGGAGATGTGAGCTGAGGTACCTATACAGCTGCATATCTCCCCTTCTTCAAACAATAAACTCTCACTAACTCTGTCTGTTTTGGTTCATGCTCCAATACCTTTAAGCAGCCACATTTTTCTATTATGTCCTGGTACTATAGTTGTTCCCTGCAGGTGGAGGATTCTTTTATCAGAACTTAGTTTGTTATATCAAGAAATAGAACCAGTCTCATACATTATTTTTCTCAAATTTTGAGTCCATTATGTAATCTATCAGTTAGCTGTACTTAAAATGTAGCTCACAAAGTTTCAGTGTGTACAAAATTAATTGACAATGCATTCACATTGTAATATAAAATATAAAATAGCATAAGGGCTAAGAAAAAATAATCATCAATCATCATAACATGTGAAGTTCATTATTTTGAGATTTTGATGCGTAATTCTCTATACTAGTTTTTGTAATGGGTTGTGACTTATATTTGATATTTATTATACTATCATTTTAATAATTGAACATCCTATTTTCCTTTTTAACTCTAAATTAGAACAATATCAAATTATGCTTAACTGTCAATGCTAATTTCAAATGCAATGCATGATCACATTTACCATAAATATATACAAATACATATGTTTCATAAGATATGCAGAAATGCCAAATTTCAATTTTTGACATTAAATGCACAAACTGATTAGCATGAAATTTGTTGTGCTAAATAGCCTGTGAAGAGGGGAGCATGAAATTGACTTGACATGTTAATATCATATTTTACAGCAAGTCCCATTATAATTAAATGGAAATTTTATTGTAACTACACATCGTGATTTTGCCTTCAGAAAATATTCTTACTTTGAACAATTCTATGGGAATATATTGGTCCCATAAGAAAATAAGTGTATTTGAAACCCGCTGAATTTTCTGAGACTTAAATATGTCCAAATTTAGAGAAGACGCTTAGTGTTTAATTTCTCACAGCGTGAATTTAGGACAAACTAATGGGAAAATCAGAAGACACAGAGTATTTGAAAACTGCTCTTGATATCTGTTATTTTAAATACTGCTAGTTAATATTTTATGCCTGATCAGGAAACTCAACGATGCCAGAATAAATGCTAAAGTGATAACCCATGTCCAAAGTCAATGTCCAAACTGAAACAACTAGCCACTAATAAAAAGAATATAATTAATTTTGTAGCATTTGAAAATGAAGAAATTATTTCTTAGAAATACTATATTTTTACACCATGGCTGGTGTGGCTCAGAGCATTGAGCACCGGCCCATGAACCAAAGGGTCACCAGTTTGATTCCCAGTCAGGGCACACGCCTGGGTTGCAGGTCAGGTCCCCAGTAAGGGGCTTGTGAGAGGCAACCACACATTGATGTTTCTCTCCCTCTCTTTCTCCCTCCCTTCCCCTCTACCTACAAATAAATAAAATCCTTAAAAAAAAAGAAACACTATATTTTTGCTCCCTTTGCAGTCACATTTTAATAACATTTTTAATGTTTTCAAAACGAGGTTTACGATCTCATTTGTATAAGACTATATAATATACATGTGTTTTTTACCTAAGAAGCGGATGACTTTCTTTAGTTACAGTCTAGATCATCATAAAAACAGGTATATTTATACCAAAAATTCTTCTGTTCATAATTAAAAGCATGCAAATAATGTTGACAGCAGGGTTTAATGACTTTTTATTGGATTTTAATGGGTTCATCCTTAAGAACAAAGTGACGATCAAAAAATTATAATTTTGTCAAGGTTACAAATTGATTTGCACATGATTTTGATGCCAAGTTATAAATTCATTCCCAACTTTTTTTTTTTGCTTCTCCCAAGACCCATAAAATATTTACCTGTGATTGTACTCAGTAAAATTACATGTTCTTCAAAACCCATATAAATTTTTGATGATTTCTTCATGTGAATAGCATGTTAGAGTCATATTTTAACTTACATATTTTCAAGAGAAAATTTACAACAGTTGGCCATAAAATCAATATAAACCAATAACAGCTTGGTACTCTGGGCTCAATTTCCCTTACTGTAAAACAGAATAATGGTAACATAGTAATAATAGTAACAGTAAAATTTTATGTAAGTTTATGCTGAATTAATATTTAGAAAACACATAGAATGGTAACTGGCTTTATTCTTACTAAGATGTACCTAATCGCAGGACAAATATGAAAATAACATTAGCTGTCTTGTTTGCTCTTTTAAGCATTGTGTATGGTGAGGGTATTTACAAAATCTCCAATGAGCAAATTACCTTTTATGTTAATTTAATAAATTATTTGCTTACAGGACACAGCACTGGCTAAAAATTTAGTGATTCTCTTCTGTTTTCATATCCAAAAATCTCTGTTCCCTGATGTGTTTTTTATTTTGCCCATAAATAATGTACTTAAATATGACAGGTAAAATAGCTTTAATCAGTAGATCCTGAATAATGGAAGTCAGAAAACTGAAAATACTGTACAAAAAAATGTGAGAAAAAAAGATTACATTTCAACACTAACAGATAGAACTCTGTGAGGATTTGTTTGTGGGTGTGGAAAGCCAGTCAATACTTTTGTATTCATTCAGGAACTTTGACATTACAGTGGCTGCATGACCGGATAGCAATGTCTGTGAACAGGTGGACTTAAAAGCCTCAAGGCTACAGCTGGTTAGCAATAAATTGAATTTACCAAAAACAAAAATAAATCAACAGAAAAGCTTGTTTGGCAAGAGCACAATATCAAGTCACAGGAAAGAATGTTGAAAGAATATACAAGACTCTGTATGGACAGAACTACTAAATGCAAAACAATATTTCGTGTCTAGTTATTTTCTTTGAATTCTTGTCCAGGTAGTCAGCAATAGTCGTTCAGCATTTTTGAGACAGTCAAAATATACAAAAGTTGATTTAAAACAGATGCTTGAAAAATATCATACTGAGCAAAACATGGAGAACATGTCTTTCTATTTCTTGATTTAAGAGACTCATTGTTAAATATTATTCATAAAATGGGGTTCAATATATAGCATAAACATGAATTTAGACATTAAATATACTTGTCTTTCAGTCATGACAAAGAACTACTGCTTTGATGGAAGTTCTGTTTAATTAATAAAATAATTTTGCGGGTTTGAATTTGTAAGCTATTCAAAAGACTGGTTGAATTTTTATGCTGAATGTTTTAAAGACATAAATATAACCTCAAAATAGGCTTTTATAATTATTGTATTTGGCATTTTGGGATATATAATTTGTAGGTTTACATATTTATATTTTCAAAGTAAATAAATCATATATTTAAATTATTAACCAACTTTTCTATAAATAAGAAACATTGTGAATCTACATTTTAGGAATTAATTCATTAAAAGTATCCAAGTATTGTTTGAGGTAACTTCTGTACATAATTTATTATTGCCAGCCCTAAAAAGTAAACAAAAAAAAAATCTGATTTTATTCTGTGTAGCTTGCCATACATATAACATCTCGGGAGTTTCATAGTGAGGACATAGGTTCTGTATATACATATATTTGAAAACTCTAATTTTTTTATTTTAAAATGTAAGTCAATTTTCCCTAAATTCAAGTTCTTTAACTACAGATTACATTCTAATAATATTATATAAATGCCAAAATAGCCACTTAGAAAGGTGGTAAATTAATCATTAATGTCTGGAAGTCATAAGGAGACTACTTAAATAAATAGTACTAATGCTGGTATATCATTCAAGCTACAGTAAAAATGATTATAACTGGAGGCATGTACATGGGAGTTTAGTAGGGTAAAATAAAGGTAACAGTGGAAAACATTAGAGAATAAAGAACCAAACGTAGAGTGACAAGCCCTAGGGTCACTCCTCATTCATTCATTTATATATTCATGTAACAAATATTTATGAAGAGCTAATGGCATGTCAAAAACACTTGCTAGGCAAGGAAGACAGGAAATGAAGAATATGTATGCAATGCCTAAAGGGGAAGAGATTAGAGAATGGCAAAAGCCTGTGACAGTAACACATGCCATGTCTTATATTTAAGTAGTTATATATTTAATGCACTGGGTAGTCTTTTTATTTTAAAAGAACAGAACTTTGTTCAATAAATGCTAAAATCCCACACATCATAAAAAATATTCAACTCAGGTTTGAAATCATAAAGAAAACTTTACATCTCCAGAGAAAATTGTTTACTTTTTTAAGATCAATAGTAGTTATAATTCTTTTTTTAAACTTCAGTTTTACTGTTGACACTATTACAGATGTTCCCATTCTCCCTTCCTTTGCCTACTTCTGCCCAGCCCTCGCCCCATCTTCCCTCTGGCAATCACCACACTGTCATAATTATAATTCTTATCATCATATAATTAAATTGTTTGGCTACTTTCTTTGGTCATTAGCATGTTCAAAGTCAATTATATGAAATAATTGTCCAGGATCCCGTAGCATGTGTATTCTACATACACTCTCTCAGGTTTCATCTTACTGTCAATTTTCTTCTGTTTTTGTTGTTGTTGATGTTATTTATATGCTTTAATGTTATTGCATTGTATGTAAACTTTTATATAAACTTTTTTTTTAATTTTAAAGCAGTTTTAAATTTAGAGAAATGTTGTGTGGCTAATAGAGAGTTGCTATACATGCATACCCAGTTACTCTTACTGTTAACAACATATTTGTATATTTTTCAAAATTGATGAGCCAATATTTATATATTATTATTTATAAGGTCCATGATTTATTTAGATTTACCTTTATTATAATTTATTCTCCCTCATCTGTTCCAGGTTCTCATGCAGGATATACATTACATTTTGTCTACTAACTAGTTATCTTTTGGCTGTTATTTCTCAGGCATTCCTGAGTTTTTCTAAGAAAGGCCACAGTGATACAGTGCTATTTTCACAGGGTATGTGCTGTCTTCGTGAATTATCAGTGTTGATATTAATTTGGTCACTTAGTAGATGTAGTATATGTCAGATTTTCCCACAGTAAAGTTTCTCTGTTTTCACTCTGTACTCTTTGAAGAGAAAGTATTATGAGCAGCTTCCACTTAGGGAATGGAGGGTAATACTTTACTTCCTTAAGGGTGAAATAGTTACATAAATCAATTGGAAATCTTCTCCACAGGAGATATGTTTATTACATCCCATTTATTTATGTACTCAATCATTTATTATATCCTTATGAACTTGTAGTTATTATGTGCTTTGGAATATAATCCAATAGCTTATATCTCTTTCTTTCTCTCTCCTTCTTTTTCTCTTTTTCTCAAATTGATTTTTTAATAGTCATCAAAGCCCTTTGATGTGGCCACTGTATGCTTTTAACATTACCCTCCCACATACACCTTTTCATTTGAATGCTGCCTTAATTTCTGGCACTCCAAGATGCTCTAGGCTCACCTTGTATGCTTGTCGCTCCAGTCCTAGAATCAGCCATTATTCCTCAGAGCTCTGCTTCCTTCAATGGGAGAACAGCACTAGAAGCCAATAATTGAGTTTCAATACTACTGGGGTGTCATTGCCTCCATTCACTCTCAGCTGACAAAACAAGGACATGTATGTGCACATTCTAACCTTTGTATATACACACATCTATGTAAAAATCTGTGTCTACAGTAAATGAAGTATAAGGTAACACTGCTATCTCTTGCTCTAAACCTTTATCATATAACTCGTTCTAGCCTCCTTTCCTTGCTTATCTGTACCTTCCCACACCGACCGTGATATACCTGGCTCCAACCATTCACGAGTCATCTCCAGTATACGTGTATAGCAGTTTCAGAATTGTTAACCTGTACCCTATGGGCCATAACTTTATCAACTCGATTACAATATGGGCCATAACTTTATCAACTAGATTATAATGCTTATGTATAGTTTCTTAATACATGTAGATTATTTTGTCCAATTTTGAAGTACATCCTTAGATCCTCTGTGCTTTTAAATGATTTGGTACAGTTGCATTTATCAATTATTACTATTCATACTATAAAATTCTATGGGTTTCGACAAATCCATGTCTTGTATTCACTATTACAGTACCAAAAAGAACAATATCACTGTCCTTATAAAATCTACTGTACTTCCTCTATTCCATTCTCCTGTCTTTTACCACCACTCACCCTCCTCTACACACACATGCACACACACAAAAAATGACATATAATCTCTCTACAGTTTTGCCATTTTAAGAATAGTCTATAATGGGTATCATGCAAAGCATAGGTATTTTTTAGACTTTCTCCTTTCACTTTGGAATATGTATTTTAGATTCATCCATATATTTTTGTGGCTTGTTTTACTTAATAATGTATTATTGTGTGAATGTACCATAGTTTGTTAATCCACTTCCTATTGAAGGATATTTTGTTTGCTTCCAGTTTGGGAAAATTACAAATAAGCTTCTGTGAACATTTGTGTGCATATTTTGCATATTTGCCAACATTTTTTTAATCAACTGAATGAATATCCAAAAGTGTGGTTACTAAATATTATGGTAAAATGGTGTTTACTGTTGTAAGAAGCTGCCAAATTGCCTTCCAAAGACAATTGTTGTATCCCAACAGCAAAGAATGACAGTTCCTTACCAATGTTTGGTTTTGTAAGATTATTTGGATTTTAGTCATTCTAGAGGAGGTGTAGCATCATGTACCTTTTGCTTAAAGGTCTTTCTTAATCCTTTTGAAGAGAAAAACTACTGGAAATAAATCTCCTCAGTGTTTTGTCTGAGGATATCTTTTTGAAGAATAACATTGCCAGATAAAGAATTCTAGGCTTCATTTTTCAAAGACAAAGTTTTCACTCAGGGTGTTGTCATGTTTTGAGATATAATGTCTCTGAGAAGTCCAAGAAAAGTCATTCATTTTTAATTCATCCATATTTCTTCTTATTGTAAGGCTTAGTGATGAGTTCTAATCTCTATATGCTGAAGTTAAAATCAGAGGTCACATTTATCTTTTTTAAAGAAACTCATTATTGTTGCTATCAATAGTCATAAAATGAATTACACTATCCAAGATAAAAAATAACAAAATTACATATGACCTTGTCTGACTAAATATCACCAGTAGTGGTACTAGCCAAATATACCAGCTGAGTTCTATTGGCTTCTTATGCCAATATTTACCCATGACCCAGTCTCACATTTCTTTTCATCATGGAGAGGTATTTTATACTGTTTGTTATTCTTGCACCATTGTTATTTTAAAATGCACTTTTATAGTATTATCAGGAACTCAGTATTCATTCTCAGCAAAATTCCCTGTATCTTCTACCTGACACCTGACTTTCCCTGAGTACTCTGCTGCTTCTGGGTCTATTTTGATGGTGACCCTTTCCTCTGCCATATTTGTCTACCTTTGGCGTATAGGTGGGGAAAATGTTTTGTTTCTTATTGATGCTTCCAGCTTGATATTTATTCTTGCTACCAGAAGACAACTCTTCCAATGAATTTTAATAGCTTGTGGTATGAGAATATATTTCTTTATCCTTCCAGCTGTTACCATCTACAGAACTTCCTGTTATCCTTGAAGAGTCATTCTTGTCTCTTTAATATTATCCCGACCTAACTCTTGGTAATTTTAACATATCCCTATTGAATCCCTTAGGTGCCATGGCTTTCTATTTATTTGACCTATTTGCCTATAGTGTTCTACTCTTCCCCCTTCTTCAACCATCCACTTCATTCATCTTCAGCATCTTGACTTTGCCCTTAAGAATTATGCCTTGTCTAGAATGCCAACCATAAAAATCCTACTTTCTAAAATCCACTTATTTTTTCTTCTTTTTTTTAATGTTTGTCAGTTCAACTGTTTTTGACTCCACCAAAATAGACCTCTAATTTATCTTCCTTAACACTTTTCCATTTTTTCTTATACACTTAATTTTCTTGTTTTCTTCTTAGCCAGGTTAGATTAACATCTTTCTACTAACCACACTCTCAAAACTCATGACCTCAGCAATTGTATCACACCTGCCAGGCCCAAACACAACCATGCTTTGCAATCTATCACACTATTAGAGAATGGGGAAAGTGAAATTGCAGATAAAGAAGGAGACAACTTCACAATCAATGTTCCAAGTAGGAGAAAAGTGACAAAATGCAGTGCATAAATAAGTGGAGAGGATGTGCTTGCAAAGAAAAGATAACTGGACATACCCACAGGAGGGGAGGAAGGATATATGGGCATAAATTCAAGGACTGAAGGTTAAAAAAGAAGTATTTAATATCCTTTGTGAGAAATGTAATTTGGAGGTAAATTTTTAAAGTTTAGGGTTACACTGGGATTAAAAAATAAATTTATATAATGAAGCTAATTGGCATTGTTGTGTACCATTTATCCATAATATTGGTGACCTAAGACCATAAAACCCCAAACAAATAGTTGTACCTACCTGGAATTTGTGGGCTGGAAAGAAAGATATGACAGGAATTACAAAATGTAATTATCTGTAGATTGCTGGAAAAATAATACTCTGTTGAATGACCCATGAAATCCACATTTAAATGGGGGAAAAATAATATCAAACACTGTTGGTCTGACAGAAATAATTTTAAAATGAAGTAAGAACATTGAGAATATTAAACATAAAAAGTATATATCCTTGAAATGATATAAATGAATTCCATCTCCATCCCTCACTATATTTTTACATTTACCTATACTCTAGAATATAATCTCTTCTTTATCATGTGGAATATGTACTCTTAACCAATGATTTACAAAATTATGTTTCAGTCAATTTGCTGTTTGCCTAGCAACGTGGTTTTGTAAACTATCATTCCTTGAATGGAAACTGTATTTTATATAATGATACAAATAATTCATAATTTCTCTTTCTGATAATATTGTCACTCTATAGAAACAAAACAACATAGTTCATAATTTGACCCCCAATTATGTCAAATATGTATATCCTAGTTTAGATAATATACAACCGAGTTTAGAATTAGAAAAAGTATGGTTTATCCACATATCCTAATTAATATATAAAGACCATGGAAATCAGTATATTCAGCATAAGTTTATTAATATACAAAATATTAAGTTCATTATGAACTTAGTTGAATTTACAGTTATTTCATTTGGCATGTTTAGGTTAACAGTAATGTTGAAAAGAGATTAATTTTACAAAAGCACTCTTACTTTTAAAAAGGTCATGTTTTCTAACAACTTATTTTTTTTACCTTGAATATACTTAAAAATTAACACACCAAAATGTAGGCTTCATCAAAGACAGCTTCCCTAGATCTGATTTAGATGAGCCTAAGTTGCAGTGGTAATTATTAGAAATGGGTCATTTAACTGCCCTGTAATTTAGGCTACCAAATGAACCAGTTCTCTTAGAAAATTTCCCTGTTGTAGATAGACAACCATCATTTTGAATATCTTAGGCATAAAAAACTGCTCTGTATATAAGATACATATTTTTTCTAGCTTAAAAAGAAAAATGTGCCTTCCAGCCATCCTTAATAGCCCCAGAGGAAAGCCACCTGCTGTATTCCAATGCATTTATTGTCATTATAGAGAACTGATATCCTAAGCTTACATGGCTGATGGACCAAGCTTTTCTGAGCAAAGTACAAAAACCTGGATTTTAAGGAGTGAGGAGGAGGCAGGTTATGATACATTGTATCATTTTTCTTTGAAGTAGAGTCTAGAGCAAATGTTATGATGGAATGGCAGTTCTTGTGGGATTGGAGAGAAAAGAAATCTGGAAAATGGTAATTAAATAAATGTCTAGCTTGAAAATCAGATTCAAAAAATATTTCAGTCAAATCTCAATTAATGTATTTTTTCCAAAGCTGTATGTATATATGTATTTATGTACCTATGTATATATGTACGTATGTGAGTTTCTCTCATTTGCCTCAATCTTAAATACAGTGAAACAGGTGCAGATGAAAAATGGTTGGAGTTCCTTTATTCTAGAGACATTAAATAAAATTTATCTAGACTATACTGAGTGGTCTTGTTCCTGTTTTGTACAAATCTATCTTTTAACCTTCCATTTAGTACTGGACCCCTAAAATCATCATTGTTATTATCATCTTTATTAGATTTCCATTTTCGTGTAGGTTAATTGAAGTTTACTCTATCTTTCTAACAACCAAATAGTTTAAGTGATCCTAGAGTCTGTAACTGATTAAAGTTTCTTTTTTTTAGTATCATCTAAAATGAATATATGTATCCACTTTTAGTGCATGAGTAGTTATAAATATTTTAAAAGAAATATTTCCATAATTTGAATTGCTTTATATAGAAAGAAATACTACATAATAGAAGCAGATTGTATAACAAAATCAGCAAATCATTTTCATTATATACTAACATAATTGTGGTCACTTTGTTTATTTGCCTTCCATAAGATAATCTTTGCTGTTTCGTTTGCTTCAGAATTTATCTTCAACAAATGGTGATGGGAGATCTGGACAGCTACATACAAAAAAATGAAACTTGACCACCACCCTACACCATACACAAAAATAAACTCAAGGTGGATAAAAAATTTAAATATAAGTCATGATGCCATAAATGTCGTAGAGGAGAACATAGGCAGGAAAATCTCAGCTATTCCACGCAGCAATATTTTCACTGATATGTCCCCTAAAACAAGGGACATAAAGGAAAGAATAAATAAATGGGACCTCATCAAAAGAGGAAGCTTCTGCACAGATAAAGAAAACATCAGCAAAATGAAAAGAGAATCAACTGTATGGGAAAATATATCTGCCAATGATCACTCAGACAAGGGTTTGATTTCCAAAATATATAAAGAACCCACACCACCACACTCTAGGAAGACAAACAATCCAATTTAAAAATGGGCAAAGGATCTGAACAGACACTCTCCAAAGAGTATACACTGAGGGCCCAGAGACATATGAAAGGATGCTCAGCATCACTAGCCATCAGAGAGATGCAAATTAAAACCACAATGAGATAACATTTCACACCAGTCAGAATGGCCATCATAAACAAATCAACAAACAACAACTGCTGACGAAGATGTGGAGAAAAGGGAACCCTAGTGCACTGTTGGTGGGCATGCAGACTGGTGTAGCCACTTTGGAAAACAGTATGGAATTGCCTCAGAAAATTAAAAATGGAATTGATTTTTGAGCCAGCAATTCCAAACCTGCGATTATATCCTAAGAATCTGGAAACACCAATTCAAAAGAACCTATGCATCCCAATGTTCATAGCAACACAATTTACAATAGCCAAGTACTGTAAGCAGCCTAAGTGCCCTCAGTAAATGAGTTGATCAAAAAGCTGTGGTACATTTACACAATGGAATACTATGCAGGAGAAGCAAAGAAGGAGCTCTTTTTTTGACAGCATGGATAGATCTGGAGGGCATTATGCTAAGTGAAAGAAGCCAGGTAGTGAAAGACAAATACCATATGATCTCACCTATAAGTGTAACCTAATCAATTAAGCAAGCAAGCAAGCAAAATATAAGCAGAGACACTGGAATAAAGAACAAACTGACAGTAACCAGAGGGGAGGGTTAAAGGGACAATGGGGGAAAATAGGGGAAGGGACATCAAGGAACATGCATAAAGGACACATGGACAAAGACAAATTGGGTAGGATGGCGGGTAGGAGGCAGGGATGGGCCGGGCAGGGGGAGTGATGAGGGGAAAATGGAGACAACTGTACCTGAACAACAATTTAAAATAAAAATAAAAAGCTTTTTCAATAATTACCAGATAAAAATTCTAAGTGATGAGAAAAGAAAAATCATCACTGCCTCTCAAAAACTAATCAAGAGAGTTTAATCTAGTCAATGTGAAATACAGTTTTTAACATAAAAAGATTTAAGCTTTTTTAATTGAAAGGAGAAAATTATATTCTTTCTAAGTAGTTAAAGAAATCAGATAGCCAAAAGAACCAAAAACAAAGCAAACACATAAACAAACAAACAAACAAAAAACCCAATGAACTGTAGAAATAAGAGTAGCAGCTTTAGAAACTGATGGAGATGTGAACAAGACTTATAAAGACACATACCTAGTAAAAGCTCATGGAATTACACCTATTTCAATGTGTTATTCTACCTTTTTCCCTAAAGGCTATTTTGCCCGTGTGTATAAAATACTAACAGGACACCTTTTCCTCCTATCTACTGCGGTCTCTTCTCAAGACAACTCAGAAAAGGTGACTGCAGAGATTCTCTTGGCAATCCTCTCTGAAAGTCTTACTGTATTTAAGTCAAAGCCTTATGGTGAAGGTCAGTCATATGCCTTAATTTTGTCTTTAATAGGAAGAAAATTGCTAAATAGTTTTTTCAAGAACAGCTGCTTATTGTAGTGATAAAGAGCACTCATTGCTAGAACATTACCTCCACCTTGTGTTATCTTTGTGATTTTGTGCAATCTTTTTCACCCATTGGAACCTCCATTTCTCATACTTGAGGCAAGAATATTAAAGGCATCTACCACAGCCAAGAATTTCTGTCATGATCAATGGGTGTATTCCATGTCAGAGTATCAGCACACTGCCCAAGATTAGTATGTACTCAATCAAGGTTTGCTATAAACTAACTGTATATAGCCTGAAAGTGAAACAGAAAGATTGGCTTTTTTTGTTTGTTTGTTATCTTAAAATAATCTAGGAAAATGTGTCATTTTTCCAACAACACAAATGTTTATTAAGTTTATATTGTTTCATAGGCACTATTGGAAGTAACAGAATTTCATAGAGGAAGAAAAGATACTGAGTAAAGATATCTACTATAATTGTTTTTTGTATAATTTTTAAAAGGGGTATTTTTAATATCTATCATACTAGGGTTTATTGGTTTTCAATTTTTCAACAGGTTTTGAAAAGATACTAATCCAACAAGAGCAGCATAAATTTCTAACCCAAAATTCTCTTCTAAACAAAAGGACATTACACATTTTAGCCACTATAACACTACAAAACCTTTTTGAATACAAAAGCCTCTAGTGTATGAAATGATTGATGATTATACTTCTGATGTTGTAAAGTTGTAATCTGTCTCTTGTTCAAATGGGATGCCAAGGCAAGTAATAAATTCCCCCCACCAGAAAGAAAGGCCTGTGGCATGGAATATGTCAGTGGGAAGAGAATAGATTCCTTTTCTGAGCTTGCTCAAGTACAGGTTCAAAATCCCTTACCCACAAAAGTGTTCTTTCTTTTTTTTCCTCCCAAGTTTGTTGCAGACTCATTTGGCAGCTAAACTTGATGTGAATGATGGGAAGATATTATAAACTTTAGCCCTCCTGTGGTGAATATCATATTAATACTTTTATTAGATTGTGCAGCTAGAGACCCCACTTAGAGTGTTATACAATAAATAGTCTATATAGTGCATTATTTGTAAAAAAAGTAAAAAAATGTTTAATTCTTGAGTATAACTGGACTCAAGGGTTCTAAATAATTGGGGAATGGTTTTGAGAAAGCGAAAGAGCCATTTTCCTCTTATAAATTTGACTTCCCCCATTTTTTCAGTCACTATGCATGCATGTCTGCATTTTTTAAATATTTTATGTTAAGATATATAAACATATATACTATATATAATACATATTTTAATAAATGTTTTATACTACTTTTATATGAGTACAAAAAGCATACAGAAAATTTATAATTCATGAATAACAATAACATTGTTTTTCAGCAAAATCATACAATTATTTTGGTTATTTTAACTGTTACTGATACTTTTCCAATTTTATTAATAGAATTTCTACTACAGTAGAAATGTATTTTATATCCTGATTTTCATTTTGACCTAACTCGCTCATATAATTTGTGCTTTTATAAAAAGAGAATTTTGTGTCTTATTGATTCATTAAAACTCTTTATATTTTAAATCAATAGCCATTTGTCATTCTGATTATTTCGGTTACATTACATCAATAGTTTTTACCATCTTAATGTATTTGAAAGCAGATATTTACTACAAATATTTAGAAAAAATATTTTTATTTAAATGCTGTTCATTCTTCCTTTAAGATTACATTGTAGAGTTTCTATGCAGTTTTTGGTTAAATTGTCACCAGTGGATTTTCTCTTATGTATGGTAAACATTGTAAACTTAAGCAATTTTAATGATACTGATATTTACTCATGTAAAGTGTGAGGTGACAGAATTATATTTTCCCCAAACAAATAATTAATTTCCCAGGAACTTTATTTAGCCTTCATTGAGAGCATTTAGTTTATTCAATCTCGATATTTATTAAATCAGGGCTGGCAATTCTAATGGGCTATACCTTGAGTGCCAATTTTGATCAAAAGGCAATGACAGTGAATATGCAATATGTCAGGAGCAATTGGTGTTCATGTTACAACTTAGTGGCAGGGAGTGGCAAGGTGGGTTATCCAAATCTCTCACTGATGAAGGAGAGGAAATACTCCCACCATCATGTTTTTAAGTATATGAGTTTACTGGGTTTATTTCTGCCTCATTTTTTTCTAAACCTTTAATAGTCTCAAATCTTATGTTAGCACTACTATATTGATTGACAAATTTTACATTCATTTTAATATCTAGTATTAGAACTATTACATTGCCTTCCCAATATTTCCTTTCAGTTCTTACATTTTATACTTTCAAATAAAATAACTTGTATATAAATATTTGATTGAGATTTCTTTAAACCTATTAACTAATTTATGAAAAATGACATCCCTATAAGATGTAGTATACAAATACTCACTTTTATTCCTCAGAAAGTGTTAATTATGTGCCCTACAGATGTTATTAATTTTGTTTTATATATTATTAATCTCATAATGAATAAGGTCTTCTTTAGTAACTTTTTAACTAAATATAGAGAAGTTATTTTTTTTCTTGGCAGTATATATATAGAAATACTACTTGTTTGGTCATTTTATGTCTAGAGAAGTTACTAAATGCTTTATATTCCAGTTGAATATATTTAATTTTCAAGATAAATAATTATATTTTATGTAAAATGCCATTTGGTCACTTTCTGTCCTATGGTTATTTTATCTTGACCCAGTGATCCCACTTCTGGGAATGTATCCAAAGAAGCCCAAAACACTAATTCGAAAGAACATAAGCACCCCTATGTTCATTGCAGCATTATTTATAACTGCCAAGATGTGAAGGCAGCCCGAGCGTCGGTCTATCAGTAGATGACTGTATAAAACGACTACAGGATACGACTCAGCCACAAAAAAAGAAGAAAATTTTATCTTTTGCAACAACATGGATGGACCAAGAGAACATTATGCTAAGTGAAATAAGCCAGTCAGAAAAATATAATACCATGTGGTTGACTTACATGTGGAACTTAATGAACAAACTAAACTAACAGGCAATATAGAGACAGACTCATAGATACAGGATGACAGCTTATTGGGGCAGGGGGACTGAGTGGGTGGAGGGGCCCAGCAAAAAGGAAAAAGGGGAAAGAGGACTCATGGACGTGGACAACAGTGTGGTGACTGCAAGGGGGAGGGGGCTATAAGGGGGTTAAATGGTAATGGAAAAATACAATAAAAATTTAAATAAATAAGTAAAATGCACAAGTACACTTATACATTGGATAAAACAAATGCATGGTCATGATTTGTAAAAGCTGTGACAAAAGTTAAAAAAACTGACAACATAATTTCAGCCTTTACATGAAACACAAACTAAAGAAATGCAGACATATCTTGTTTTATCGCTCTTTGCTTTATTGTGCTTCATTGATGATGTGTTTTTTAACAATTGAAGGTAAGACCCTCTACCAGCAAAAAAATTACAACTCACTTTGCTTTCTTGTGGTGGTCTGGGACAAAACCCACAATATCTCCAAGTATAATAAGAATTAGTCCTTGAAACCAGCTGCACTCTTAGTTTCCTGTGGTTCAGATAAGAAGAAATCATTGTTTTCTTAAGCTAATTCAAGTTGAGTTTATGTGATTTGCAACCAAAATTCTTTTAAGTCAAGTGGCTATATGACATGTGAAAACCCTTTTGTAATTAAGGTAACCATATAATTTATCATCCAAGCTGGGACACTTGAAAGAAAGAAAGAAATGCTATCGGTAATTTATACTTGGAAATAGGCATGAATTTGAGCTGTTGAAGAAAAACTGGAACGTTTGTCCATTCTACCTGTAATCAACTTACAATTAGTTCTAACAGTGCCAATGACATATTTTGCAACCAGCTCTAATAATATCACTGCAGGTACTATGGAAAGAAGTATGTACAAGAAAAGTCACATAACAATATATCTTAATTCAAATGAACACATAAATGAGACATTTATCTTTTCTGCTTCCAATTTCTTCTTACACTAGTTTAAAATTCTCATCAGCATTCTTTCTAGAAAGATCCCTGGATTACTAACAGTCAGGGCCAAGACTTTCTAGGTGCACTACTGTAGATCTTTGCTTCGTATGAGGGTATAATGAGATACCCATTAAATTTGTTCTAATTCTGAAAATCTTTTACAAATTTTATTGAGCTGGTTATTTGAAATTGTATAAATGAACTGAAATTGTATAAATAAAAACAAAACAATAAAATCAACAATGTGCTAGTTAATTATATGCATAATCCAATCTATACACCTTTAAACTAAATATGGAGTACCATAATAACTGAATAACTGAAAGTTTACTATGTGCCAGGTGCTGTTTTAAGCCCTCTATATATAACTTATTTAGTGTCGGGATCACCATATTTTAAAACTCTAGGAGACTTCATTTAGGTAATGTGAATGGTGCTTTTAGGGTTGTGTAATTTTATGGTCTTATTTATTTCATCCCTCCTTTCTATCTCTGAACCTCTCCTGCATGTGGGATCTCCAACATTCTCATATATGTGGCATTCCCATACATAAGTATGCATTAAATTTGGTCATTTTATTGTGCTAATGTGTCTCGTGTGTGTGATTATAGAAATTTGAGGGTAAATAAAAGTTTGTTTCTTCCCTGCAAATGAAACCTATCATCTATCTGTCTACCTATCATCTATCTATCATCTTTCTATCATTTATCCATCTACATCTATATTTAAATAAGCACACATTACTTTTATAATTAATTGGATACATACACACATCTCTATATAGCTCTAGATAGATGAAAAATAGTTGATAGACATTTACATGATATATCATTTAACAGAAATTGTGATACATGATTCTAGAAAGTAGAAAAACATAGAAGAAAATTAGGTTTTATCACCTGAAGATAAAACTATATAGATTAATTGTTTGTGTGTAATTGTGTATTTTGGGTGAGAGAAGAAGTGGGACAGGGCAGATAAAACAGAATTGTCAGTGCAGCTGGAAGACAGCATGAAATGAGTTGGAGCTGGCAGTATACTCAAAAACAAACTTGAAGTCAATCTTATTCAAAATTACATTTTTGTTGTTACTTGCAGTTTTCCATCAAACACAACTTGCCTTTCTAGTTACTGTTTCATTAATGGTAAAGAACCAATGGATAGATGTGCCAGCGTCATGCTAAACCTTACTAAATCCATTTTGATGGGAATAGAGTCTGAAAAAAAATTGTTGCTCATCTAAACTCTACAGTAAATTTAGAGCCCAGGAATTATGAATACTCTAACAACCATTTTGTTTGTCATGTTCAAAGGAAGGATTTCTTTGCTCTGGTGAACAATTTGTTATTGTTATAGGAAAACAAAATGTGTCATTCTGAAATATATCTCTCTGGTATGATTTTTTTTTTTTTAAAGACCCAGGAAAAACTTTTGACTTTCTTCCAAACAGCCTTAAGAAAATGTAAGTAAGCTAAGAGGCCAGTTTCTGGAAGAACTATCATCATAGGTGTGGCAGACAGGAACTTAGCGAAGCCTATCTGATCAAAGCCCTCTCTGTGTTCCAAGTTATCTACAGAGCCTAGCAAACATTTGTTTACTAAACATTAACTCTTTTTTTCTCCCTGTGAATTTCCTTACTGCCCTTTGCAGTTCCAGATCCTGACCTCCTTCTTCTCAGTCCAGAATGACATATATACCTCCTTTTGCCTTTACTGTCTTTGGAATTTTTTATGACACTGTGTATTTCCCTTGTGCAGGTATTAAATAGGTTTTTATCTTGTTACTCTAACTTATGCCAGTTGAATTATTTGAACAGTCATAAGAACCAAGAGTGGGAGTTGGGGAATTTCCTCTCCCCCACATTGGTATATAAAAGGGGTTTTTTTTTATTATGTTTAATAGTCTCATATTCACTGTAATGAATCCTGGATTACAATTCAAAATATAAATATATGATATTTAAGAATTTTATATAAGGATATAAAAATTAAACATATACGAGCAGTCTCTCATCTTCTGCTTTTAAACTTCTAATATTTCTAATTTAATGTAAAATATTAGATTGTACTTAGTAAAATTACATCCTGAGAAGCTATCACTATAATTGCTGAGGGCAGGAAATAATGGTGTTATTGGAACTAGGTTCTTCTCATTGACCCAGTAAAGAATTACAGATCAGACAGATGAAAGTGGATGGGTAAGGATTTTATGAGTACATGCTCAAGGGAGAGGACTAACCTGCCAAGAGAGGTGAGGAAAGGTTTGGCAAAGAAGAAACAACAGGAGAGCCTAGGCTGGGTTGCCTTAGCTCACAGGGAAGTCAGAGAAAAGGTGACTTAGGGAGAGGGACAGGTTCAGGAGATTAGCTTGGGACAAGCTGCCAGCTGCCCATTGCCTTGGAGTTTAGGCGACGTATGCCTGTGAAGAAAGAAGGCGGAGGGGGAGCATAGAAAAGGAAAATCGTGCCAGTTTCTCGCTGGAGGGAGAATGAGACACTGGGTCTTTTGTGTTGAAGCTTTTATCTCTTTCTTGCAGGTGGGAATCTTAAGGTGGTTCTCAGGGGAGGGTTTCAGTAGAACATTCATCAATTCTCCAGGAGTGCCCTTTCAGGGTAGTGGTATCCACTGATTTGTCAATGAAAGAGCAAGGGGTCTTTAGTCATTGCAATTGGTTCTGGTATCCCCCGCCCAGTTTTGCCACTTTTCTGGGCCTGAAGCTGAAACACAAATGAGGTCTAGATATTATCTCCAGGGAGGAAAAGCCTGGGGAGGAAAGGTTACTCTGAGGGTGTGGTCGTTGTTTTCCCAGTTTTGCCCGCTGCCAGGCAGTGGGGAACTTCTGCCCTGGTGACAATCTGCACCTAGCTGTAAATTGCTCAGCCACTGCATTTAGCTACGTGTCTCAGTTTCCCTATTAAACTTGCAAAGGAATTTTTATAGCTTCCCATTATCTTGTCTCAAACTTGTTTGGTTTTAGTTTGTGTTTAGAGATTTGGTAATGAATGTATAGTGGGATTCCAAGATCACTTATTTAGTGCCATAAAGAAATGCCATAAAACTTATTATTTGTCATAAGTGATCTATTACGCTGGAAAAAACTTGTGTTTTGAATTTGTAAATTGAACAATCAATTATTTCTCAGTAATAAATAGTTCAAGGGAACAACCTCTAAATATTTTCTAGGTTTTCTAATTTATATGTTTTTTCCTATAAAAATATGAGAAAATAAGGCTTTTTAATTTCTTTATAATAATAGCAAGCTTTTTTAGGAGTGTTTGATATAAAGCAACGTTGAACAACATCTGGTAAAGGGCATTATGCCCTTCCTTCTAAAAAAAAAATCTTTACATAATCAATTTATTTCAGATCCAAAATGCATTAAATTTCCTAAAACAGTATGATTCATTATCATTGGTATTTGAAAATCTTCCTTTAAAATCTATTAAAGTTTTCTTCAGCATTTTAAGCACGTGTTATTAACCTTTGTATGATTCAGTGCCTGAGAACTTGATATCCACGATACACACTGACTGCAACTCATTTTAAATATATTCAATGGCTCAGCTCATTTTTCTTTTCTAATACAAATTAAAAACAGATTATTGGCAATTTCCAGTTATTGTGCTTTGTCAAATCCCTCATTGACTATAATTTGTTAAATTTTCACTTTAAATGCAGACAGAGCGGGCCTGAAGAAACTACACAGATGATTCATTTTCAATAAGATATGGCGAAAGTAAAGTTTATAGAAATGCAGTGCCTTAGTGACCTATATTTTCATATAGAAATTTTACTTTAGGCAATTTATTAAGTACCAATTAAAAAATACAGTACTACATGTGTGATATGTAACTTAAACTCTGTTATAATATATTTAAATACTTTCAATAAAGTATTCCATATTTTGAAATGTATTTAGTTTGGAGGGATATAGATACTCCAAGTATTCCAAAAATAATTTTTAGCATTAATATGTGATTTGGACTTTAATATTATAATTGTGACCAAATATCCAGAACATTTTTCAATTTAATCTCTTGACTCTTGACTCGACCTGCATACAAATACTTGCAACCACATATTTTTTAGTGATTCTATTTACTGTTAAGTAAGATATTTCTTTTTTTTTTTCCCCTGTAAGTGAAGACTCTTATTTGGGTAATTTAGCTTCTTAATTATTGAAAAGACCAGAGTAATGTTTATCCAATCTATGAATGACATTAATCTAATATTTAAAACTTCTTTGTATTTTACTCCTAAATAATGGACAGTTAGAATATTATTAGAAAATAAAATGTATTTTAAAATTTTTTATTATTTTACCTGATTTCTTTTCTACCTTTGCATTCAAATAAAAAAAAAATTGTACTTTTTTTTAATGAAGCTAGAATCTTTACAGATTATAACATAATGTTGCAATTTCATTAGTATAGGAACATAAAAACACCTTAGGTCATCAACACATTCAGCAAATAATGTAATCTACTTATTTCTAAAGAGTCATAGTCTCCATGGATATTTTAATCTCAAATCTTAAACTCTCCTTGGAAGCTCTAGACATGTTGCATAATCTAATCAATCTTATGTTAATTTAGCTCCTAAATTATTCGTCCTATCTTCCTTTCTATCTAATTTTGAATTACCTTCTTTGAATATATTCAAAGCACCTTGAAAACACATGCTTTATTTCTCTGACTCCATCTTGTTGCGTCTGCTTTTGAAATCACATGTACCTAGGCCAGTTATAAACAGTAGTTACTCTCTTGGAATCAGAGGATGAAGTAAACTCAGGAAAAGGAGGAGTTTATAGGAAACAAAAAACTAACGGCCTAAGAGAATCAGACTTAGCCATACACTTAAGAGAAAAGTGACCAAGGATATAAAAAATAATAATACATCTTGATTCAGGGGCAGAAAGCTAAGGGTCAAGGACATTAAAAAAGAGAGAGAGAGATTATTAAAAATAATATTTCTTGACCCTTCAAAGTTGAGAATATTCCAATAATAACTAGTTACCTCTGAAGTTTTTCTTTCATTCTTCTATAAATACATCATAGTAATATTATAACTCCTTTAAAAATATACTAAAAACATTTTAGTATAATACTATATAATAACATAAAATGTCCCAAAAGTGATATGTCCTATTCTCATTTTCTATGGGTCATCAAGGAATAAAAATTATTTAAAAATCTGTAATTAGACTGAATCAGTTTTGTTTGCAGGCTCAACCTATTCATATTTCAATAGGGAACTTTGTCTAGACCTGACAATATAAGATGAGATAAAGTGCTTTAAGCCTTTTAATGAGACAGATCTTAAAATTTATATTGTCCATGGCTACAGTTTTCAAAATGCTTTTATTTTCAATAGTTTGAAATTAATACTCTAAAATAAAATTTCTAAAATTATGACATGAATGCAAAAATAGAAAATGTGTTTTCTGTCTGCATAGGGAAGGGAAACTCATTAATTTTTGAAAAATATTCTAAGAATTTAAAAACATGTGTTTGGAATAAAGGGGGGAAAATCTATTAGTCTGTGATTTGTTACAACCTAAGAAAGGTCCATATGGTACCCAGAAAAATACTTTACTAGACGGATAATTAAAAATATATGTTTAGTGGAGTGGGGGTGGGGGGGAGGAGGGTGGAAGAGGAAAAAGGGTTTTCCTAATTATAGAAAATTTTAGAATAAACATACCTAAATTTACTCTACTGATGAAAATTTTTATGATGTCAGTTGCACCTAGACAATATATACACATACATAGAATATGCTATCATCTGTTACATTACCCACCCAAGCCCTACTTTCCTGCAATACTGAGACCAAAGTTACTGAGGCAGAACACTCAGCTCTATTATTCACAAGGACAAAATTCTTAAACATCCAATCCTACCTCTCACTTTTTTTTAAAAAGTAGGTGATTCAGAGCTAATATAGAAAAACCCAGTCAACAGAGAAGTGTTTAGTATACATATTCTGTCACCAAGCAGACCACAATCTAAAGAGGGAGAGTCTCCAGGAACGGGCCATCACCTCCCAGCATAACGGAGTGTAGTATCAAACTATCTTATTATGTGTCCCTCCAGTAGTTTTTCTTCTTTTTATTTTACAGGAAGGGAGTTATTCTTTGTGTAGTCTTTGAACATTTATTTTTCTTACACAAAGTTTTATAGCAAGATTGATTTGTACAGTTGTATGTGTGGCGTATTCATTATTTCTGTTGCGTTGCATTCCTCTGTGAGAATATGTACATTTTATTTTTCATTCTCATATACAAAGTTAGATTGTTTCCATTTTGAGGCTATTGCATATTTTGCTCTGATTAATATTCTTATATTTGGGCATAATTGAGAACAATTATTCTTTGTCAGATACACGTACATAAATTAGAGCCTTATAAAAGTTGCCAAAAAACAATATTAAAGAGCAGAACAAAATTGGAGAACTGACACTACTTGACTTCAAGACTTACTGAAAAGCTGTAATAATCAAGACAGTGTGGTATTGGAGAAAGAATAGACAAATAGTTTAACGGAACAGAATAAATAGCACAAAAATAGTCCCATAAATGTAATTAACTGATCTTTGACCAAGGATCAAAAGATAGTCTTTTCAAAAAGTGGCACTGGGAGAACTGGACACCCATATGGAAAAAAAAAAAGTCTCAACACAGATCTAATACACTTCATAAAAGTTAAATTGGATCACAAACCTAAGAATAAACTGGATATCTATAAAACTCCTAGAAAATAATATAGAAATATTTAGATGAACTTGGGTGTGGTGATAACGTTTTATTTACAACACCAGACACAATTTATGAAGAAAATAATTGGTAAGCTAGACTCCATTATTTTTTTTTACTATATTAAAGATACTGTTAAGATAATGAAAGTCATAAACTGAGAGAAAATATTTATATAAGACATATTGACCACAGGCTGTTCTCCAAAACATACAAAAGATTTTTAAAACCCCAAATTAAAAACAAATAACCAGATTATAAAATGAGCCAAAGACCTACATAGACAATTCGCCAAAGAAGATACAAAGATAGCAAATAAGTATGTTAAAACATACTCTACATTACATGCATAAGACGAATGAAAATTAAAGCAACAATAATATACCACTACACACCTTTCAGAATGGCCAAAATCTAGGAAAATGACAGCATCAAATGGTGGTGAGAATGTGGTACAACAGGAACTCTCATTCATTTTCTTACAAATTTAAATATATTCTTACCATAAAAGCCAGCAATTGCACTCTGTGGTACTTTCCCAAAGGAGCTGAAAATGTGTGTCAATATAAAAACCTTCACACAGACATCTACAGCAACTTTTTTCATAATTGCTAAAACTTGAAAGCAATCAAGATGTTCTCCAATGGATAAATAAACTATTTTACATTCAGACAGTGGTATGTTACTCAGCACTAAAAAGAAATGAGCTATCAAACAATGAAAAGATATGAAGAAACTTACATGCACATTACTAATTAAGAAAATTAGACTTCTGGCCAAGATGGAAGTATATGTAGATAATGCTTTGATTCCTCGCACAATCAAAAGAAGGACATCAGCAAATCTAAACACAAAAAACAACCAGAACGGCCAGATCATTGAACTGTATGGAAGTCTAACAACCAAGGAGTTAGAGAAGAAACATTCATCCAGGCTGATAGGAGGGGTGGAGATGGGTAGCCAGGGCAGAGAGGACATGTGGCAAGGTGACAGACCTGGCAGGCGGGGTAGAGGCTGGCACACCAGGCAATTGAACATTTCCCTGCAGATAAACTGGGAGGAAACTTGGCGAGCAAGACAGACTGAACAACTCAGGGTTCTAGCACAACTCAAAACCTCTAGCTACAAAAATCTGTAGGGGTTGCAGCAGTGAGAGAAACTCCCAGTTTCATAAGAGAGTTCATTGGAGAGATGCATGGGCTCCAGAAAAGCACACAAGCTCACTCACCTGGGAATCGGCACCAGATTCACTAGTGGATAGTGGGGGAAGTGACTGAAAGTGGGGCAAGTGCCAAGCAAATGGCATTTTTCCCTCTCTGACCCCTCCTACACTGCACACAAGGCAGCAAAGTAGGTTGCCCCATCCTGGTGAATACCAAAGGTGGAGAACCTTTACAATATAACAGATGTGCCAAGACAAAGAAATATGGGCCAAATGAAAACACAGATCAAAACTCCAGAAAAAGAACTAAGCGATGAAAACAAAGACAACCTATCAGATGCAGAGTTCAAAACACTAGTAATCACGATACTTACAGAAATGATTGAGTACGGTCACACAAAAAAAAGGAAGTGAAGGCTATGCAATGTGAAATAAAGAAAAATATACAGGGAAACAACAGGGAAGGGGAGGAAACCAGGACTCAAATCAATGATTTGGAACAGAAGGAAGAAATAAATATTCAACTGGAACAGAATGAAGAAATAATTCAAAAAAAAATGAGGAGAAGCTTCGGAACCTCTGGGATAATTTTAAATGTCCCAACATCCAAATCATAGGAGTGCTAGAAGAGAAGAGGAAGAGCAAGAATTGGAAAACTTATATGAAAAAATAATGAAGGAAAATTTCCCCAATCTGGAGAAGGAAATAGACTTCCAGTAAATCCAGGGAGCTCAGAGAGTCCTGAAGAAATTAGACCCAAGGAGGAACACACCAAGACACATCATAATTACATTGCCCAAGATTTAAGACAAAGAGAGAATCTTAAAAGCAGAAAGAGAAAAGGAGAGAGTTACCTACAACAGAATTTCCATAAAACTATCAGCTGATTTCTCCATAGAAACCTTACAGGCAAGAAGGGGCTGGAAAGAAGTATTCAAAGTCATGAAAGGTAAGGACCTACATCCAAGATTACTCTATCCAGCAAAGCCATCATTTAGAATGGAAGGACAGGTAAAGTGCTTCCCAGATAAGGTAAAGTTAAAGGAGTTCATGATCACCAAGTCCTTATTATACGAAATGTTAGAGGGACTTATCTAAGAAAAAGAAGAAAGTCAAAACTATGAACAGTAAAATGACAACAAACTCACAATTACAACAACTGAACCTAAAAACAAAAACAAAAACTAGGCAAGCAACTAGAACAGGAACAGAATCACAGAAATGGAGATCACATGGAGGGTTATCAGCAGGGGAAGTTGGGAGAATGGGGGAAAAGGTACAGGGAATGAGAAACATAAATGGTAGGTACAAAATCGACAGGGGAAGGTTAAGAATAGTATAGGAAATGCAGAAGCCAAAGAACTTATATGTATGACCCATGGACATGAACTAAGGGGGTTGCGTGCTGGTGGGAAGGGGTTGCAGGGTACAGGGGGGTACAGGGGGATAAAGGGGAGAAAAAAACGGGACAACTCTAATAGCACAATCAATAAAATATACTTACAAAAAGAAATTTTAAAAAATTAATAAAACAATCTGAAAAGGCTATATACTCTAGGGTTTCTACTATGCGATACCTAGTGAATGAGAACGGAGTTTTGGTGTTCGAAATATAGAATTTAAGCTGATTATTAAGATGATAAAAGACTCAGAAAAAACTTTGACCCTCCCCTCTCTTGACTGCCTCCTCCTTTTCATGCCTAAAATATTCAGATGAAAAGGCCTGCTTCAGGAAGTGAATCTATGCTTGTTCACCTTGTCCTAATTTGAATTAAGTATGGTAGGTAGAAAGGCACTGTTACAGAACCAGCCAATAGTGTTCTGGAACAGCTGTGGGGTTTGATTGCCCACCTCCAAGAGGCATAACTCCCAAAGCCAGAGTTCGGTGGAAAAGGAAAGGGGTTGTTTATTTAAAAATTATACAGATTAAGAATAATGGCAGATTTTTTTCTTCCCTTAAATCCTGCTCCCTTTAAAACTGTCCAAAAAAATTGTTGTTGTTTTTTCTGTCAGGCAGACCTCCAGGCAGGACTCCTTACCTCATAGCAGACGTCCCTTCACACCCCACGTTAGTTGGCTCACTGTAATTTAAATGCTCAGCTCAGAACTTCCTGAGTGACCTAACATCTGGCTTTTCCTATGAGGTGTTAGGGTCTGCCATTCTTGTCAGCTGCCCAATGTCTTTGACCCTCTTTCTGGTTCCAATCTTTAGTCAAGGCAAGAGTTCTTAGTGACACACTGGCATCTGGGTTGAGCATCTACCCCCATAGCTCATGCAGGAACCATATGAGCTTTTCCCCAGCTATGTCATGAGTTACTGTGCTGGTGCACGTTCTCAAAGTCACGTACGTAATTTGCAGCTTTTGCAGCTCCTCCCTTCAGGAAAGCATAGGCTCTTAATCTACCGTTGTTATGTAATGTGCCTCAAATGTTGCATTTTCTGCCCTGTGGGTAACCCTCCCTGTCCTCCTACTGCCCCCGTGCAGGATTGTGAGGGTGTTGCCCTTTTATCAGGGGACCCATGCTCTGTACCCCATTACAGCACCAAGTAGGGTCCTGGTAGTTATGTAGAGGAAATCAAGGCTGATACCAAAGATGAAATGCTAATTACCCTGACTTATGATGTAAATACTTCTCTTTCACCTCTGTAAACCCTTTAAGCACCAAATCTACACCACGCCTCCCAAGACCCTTACCCCACTTAGCCCAGCATAAAGGGAATGCGGGGCTATTGTTCTGGGCTCAGAATTTGGAGTTTGTCTCCTCTGGGCCGGTGTACGTAAGTAAAGATCGTACTCCTAACCCCTCAGTGTCTGGTCGTTTCATTTTTCCGTAACAGTTAGATCACCCCATGTCTCATTAAAACAAGAATTTACCTGCCATGAGTGTTCTCCTCTTCCTCAACTCTATAAATAACCTACTTCCCTTGAAATATCAGACTCCTACCCCCACTCCTTCTTTGTCCAAAGTAAAATGTATACCCAATTTTACCTCACTGTCTTTGTAATTTTCATGTTTACATGAATTCCCTCTGCACATGCTTGAAATTTGATTTTCTTGTCATTATACATTTATCCAAACCCACAGAATATTTGACACATAGAGTAAACCGTATGTAAACTAAGGACTTTGAGTAATAATTATGTATGAATGTAGGTTCATCAGTTACAACCAATGTACCACTCTGGTGTAGATGTTAATATGGGAGGCTATGTATGTCTGGGGGTGGGGTGTCTATGGGAAATCTCTGTTCCTTCTGCTCATATTGATTGCTGTGACACTAACACGACTCTAAAATTAATTCTGTTTAAAAAAATTTGTAAAGAGACCATGCCCTCTCCATTTTGGGGGGTGCTGGCATACATAAAATAAATACCAAGGGAAATTTTTAAAAATAAGATCCTCTACTGAAAAATGATTTTTTTCTAAACCTCAATGGAATGGGCAATATTTTCATCACTGGAATGTTGTGGAAGATGAGGCAATAAAAGATGTTATAAAATTCACCTGGCTTTCTGTCAGAACAAGCGCTTTGGAAGCCCTTCACCTAAATCTTGGCAACCATATTCATGCTGGTTAGATCACAAGGAGAGGAATGTCCTGAAGATCCTCAGTTGTTCCAGCTACTAGCTGTTCATTTCTCCCCACCCCAAATTACCAGATATTTAAATGTGGAAGCCTTTGAGATAACACAAGCCCCAGACTTTATGGTCCTGCAAGCTCTTGATCAATCAATCTTAAGCCAGAATGGTTCACCTGAACTGCTCCAATTCTGATCCACAGACATGATGAGATAATAATTATTTTATTTTATTGCCACTTAATTTTGTTGTTTTAAGTCACTTAATTTTGGAGCGATATTAAACAAAAATAGTAACATATAGAAATGTCTTGGGAGTTTGAAATTATTCTTCCTATTTTTATTTTAATAATCACTTTGAATATGTTGAACCAAATTTAAATTGATATAGTCATCCTTCTTTCAATAATAAATTCTTAGAGCAGTTTGATTTTATTTACCTACCTCTTACACACACCACCAAATATATATATAATTTTCAGCATGCAAAAAACATTATAATTGTTTTTAAGTACCAGTGTCTATTGAAACTAATGCACACGTTTGTGGTTTCCAGGGGAAGAAAACTTTAGCAATTATAGCTTCTAGTATATCCTGTGCTGTATGCTGTGTCTCTGCCTTTCTCTGTCTCTTTCTCTCTTAAACTCTAAACTCCGAAAACTTACTGATGGGAATATATGGCTATCTTCTCCACATCTCTTTAACTTCTCTTTTATGTTTTACATCATTTTTCCTCTGTGGAATTTCCTATTATCTCTTCTAAACTTTATGTCAGTTAAGTTTCTCACAACTGTGTTTAAACCATTGGTTAAAAAATATTTTTATATTTGATGTTATAATTCCATAAGTTCTATTTGATTCTAAAATTATTAAAATGTATAACAGAATTTTACCCAACAATCTTTTTAAATATAATGATCTATATATCTTTTATTAATATAAAATTTTAGAAATAAACATTCAATGTATTTTATATTTTTTAAATGTATAAATGTTCTCATTTAATTAAAAATAGCATAAATGGGATTTTACCATTAAAAATGTTATATTGGGCAGTTGGATAATAAGTATAAATATTACTATGTAACTGCCCTCAAATAATTTGTGAAAGAAAGGCAAAGGAAGAGAATTATTGATTTCCAATGATACATTTCATGGGCCCTAAATTAAATCTGATGAGAAGATCAAGTTTGCATATCATTATCACTTCTAAAATATAAAGTAAATGCCTTGACAGCTTGAAATGAACATTATATCCACAGATATAATGCATTTCAAAACTAGTTGTGTAAATGTCTGCCTATTCAATTAGATAAAACAATTTTTTAAGAAAACTGATAATTTATGGAATATATTAACATAAGAAAATTTTATAGGAATTAACCTATGTATTTATAAACTCTTCTAGGAATCTTACAAAAATTAATTAAATAATAGATTTAAATTGATTAAACACAACCTCACCAAAATCAGTGTCATAAGGAAAGCTTTAACATGTTCATGACTAATAACCATTTTATAAGAGGACTAAAGTCTAACACTACACTTTGATCCTTATAATATGTAACATTAAGAAAACAGTAAATATGGTATGTGGTTGTTAAATGAAATCATTATTGTTACAGAAGCTATTATACGATATATTAATACATTCTCAAGTCTGCACAAAAATGTGACCAAATTGCTTTGGTATCAGTACTTTGTTAAAATGATATTGCGATTAGAAATATGTGCAGTTGACTTGCTTTCTGTCTAGAAATGTAGAGTCTATTCTTTTAAAAATTTGTATTATGTAAATATATTTTATTTTATTTTATCTTCCATAACTACTAGGTTCAACTGTACTTTCAATATCATATCTCTAATAAAGCACTAACCACTCCACTTTACTCTTATAGCTTGGGAGTGTTTTGGAAACATGTTTGGCACTATCTATCTATCTATCTATCTATCTATCTATCTATCATCTATCTATCTATCTATTATCTATCTATCATCTATTATCTATCCATCTATCTACATTATACCTTTAGTTACTATTCATGGTTTGGATTTTAAGTACAGGAACGGATGGGGTCAAATTAAAGTAAATTATTACAGTTTGGAGCTTACCTTTTATTAGCAAATAAAACTTTTAATTCAGGATGTAAACTACCCCTAATACATTCTTTATTAAACAAAAGTTGGACTAGTTGATTTTGCATATTTATAAAAGGTCACTTGTAAAATTAAATATTTTTTATAATCACTTCATAGCATTACTGCAACATTAAGTGAGTAAAATCTGTATTGTATATTATTTGATATTAAGATGACTATGTGAGAAAAGCCTGATAATGCTTCAAAATTCTTTTGGGAGACATATGCTGGCTTACATTGGCTTACTCTTTTAGTGTATTACATTAGAGCTACATTCTTATCCATTGCAGCCTGAGGATTGAAAAAAATCCCTAGATGCCAGCTTTTAGATTACAAGGAAGTAATTAGTAATAGAATCTAAATTTGAATTCTTGAGATAGAGAAATAAAAAAAAATCTCATGAGAGTAATTCAGTGAACTGCATTTTTAAGAGGGGCATACTAAGAAAAGCAAAGTCTTCGGGGGGAAAAAATTATAATAGCATCAGTCTGTTTAGATATACAGTTGATCCTTGATAACACAAGTTTGAACTGTGTGGGTCCATTTATATTAGAGACATTTTTCTATTAATATTGTAAATGTGTTTTTCTTCCTTATGATTTTCTTAATCACATTTTCTCCTCTTTATTGTAAGAATACAGTACATAATGCATGTTACATACAAAATATGTGTTAATTAACATTTTATGCTGTTGGTAGGCTTTCTGGTTGACAGTAGGCTATTAACGATTAATTTTTTAGAGACTCAAAGTTATATGAGGGTTTTTGATTGTGCATGACTTTGGCACCCCTAACCCCCATGTTGTTCAAGGGTACTTATTCAAATTTATCTCTTCAAACCACTGTGACCTGGATTTGCCCAATCATTCCCTGGAATTATTTGCATCAAAATCATGTAGCTGCTCAGAAAGTGATCATCCAAGTACGGAAAAATTACTTTTTTAACTTTTAATTACTTGATCTCAGTGTTGAATTTAATGCTGTTAGCCACTTCTTCCATATTAAAGAAAAATAAAAAAACATCTTCTGATGTTTCTGCAATACTTCTCTTAGTTCACTATTCAAAGTTTTAGCTAAGCCTCCTTAGTGGATGACATTCCCAAATGTCAAACGCTTAAGTGGTTAACATTCTCTACTGTTCTCTAATCAAACCTGACACTTTCAGCCATGCAATATTCTTTGCAAAGACACAATAATTTATGTTACCACAACTCCTAATTCTTTATGATCAGTCTAGAGTATCTCATTAAAACCCATATGTGTAGATGTATCTATCGTTATATAGACCCACTAGGTGGCCAAAAGAAGATTCAATTTTATACTCAAAATTGAATTTAATAACTTGTCTTGATAATTCCAAGGTCTCCTCTGTTTTTCCTAACTTGTTGGATTATATTGCTATCTCCTGAATATCTCCCAATCCATAAACTACGAATATTCACATAAAAGTGAGGAAGATATCACATGCATATCTATTGTAGCAGATACTTAGCATTCAGAAATCTTAAAACATCATTATAATAGCTGCATAATTCTCAATTAATTACTCTTATAATATTCCTCTATATATTATATTATAACCTATAAGAAGCAAATAAAACTAAAATTTAGTGAACTATAAAACAGAAAGTTGCCCTGGCTGGTGTGGCTAAGTGGATTGAGTGCCAACCTGTGAACCAAAGTGTCGCTGGTTCAATTCCCAGTCAGGGAACATACCTGGGCTGTGGGCCATGTCCCCAATAGGATGTGTGTAAGAGGCAACTACACACTGAAATTTCTTTCCCTCTCTTTCTCCCTCCCATCCCCCTCTCTAAAATTAAGTAAATAAAAATATTTTAAAAATCAATAAATAAAACAAAGTAAAATCTGTCTTTTATTATGTATTTTTAAAATGTAAATGCATAGATTAAATTTATTGATGTAAAACAACCTTATAGTACATCATTTACTAGTAATGGGTAAAGATCCATTCACGTTATTTTGGCATTTGTAGAAATTTTTATCTTCTGCCCTAAAATACAGTGCAGTAAGAGATATGTCAAATTGGCTTAATGGTTAAGGCCGTCAGTTTTTTTCAGCTGTGAATACTGCTGCAAAAATGCTGCCTTTCTATAGCTGAAAAGTCACATTTTTTGACAAACTTAACATTCCTATTGTAGGTTTTGCCTTTCTTTAGACATTATCAAATACTCAAATATTTAATATAAAAATCTACTTGAATATTTTTAAATAAAGTTTAATTCAAATTGGTGGAAAAGGCAATCCCCAAAAACAAATATTTCTCCCCGATTTTTGGCTTTTGATAAAAAGAGACTGTGTATACATGAAATATACACAAACAAAAAGACCAATTTTAACATAAATCAATCAGTTAATCAAGGACATGAGGGCATATGACATAAACTGCTATTTAGAGACAGCCATGTGCAGATTAACTAATTGAATTTGTAAAAAGTTAGATGATAGTAATGTCTCCTTCTCCTGGCTACCTCACAAGTTTTCTTTTCGTCAAAGCACCAAGAAGGTTGCAGACGAGATTAAAATCATCACTATTTAATGAACTTTTCAGATCACAGAACTAGCAGAAGTGTTTTGTATCTCACTTTTCCTAATTGTCTCTATTGGATCAATCAACAAGTTTGATTATCTCTGCCTGCAGTGCAATCACAAAGCTGTTCATTTCTCAACAGCTTCACGGTCAAACTCCCTAGATCAAGCCACTACTCCCTCTCCCTGGGAGGACTGCAGCAGCCTCTGTTTGGTAATCCTGCTTCTACTTACAAATGCTTAAAGTCCATTCATCTACACAGCAGTCTGTTTGATCTTAAAAGTAATCAGATGCCACCATTCCCTGCTCATAGCTTCTACCAGGACTACCAAAAACATTGGTATGATCCAGGGCAAGATTATAAATGGTGGCAAATACAACATTTATTAAAATTTATCTATATACTTTAAAGTATTATATAATGCTAAAAATGTTAAATAAAACACTCTGTCAGACTGACTTGACAATATGTCATCATAAAGGATTAAATTTGGAATTTGTACATTTCTCAGAATTCTGTACCATGGTTTCACAGGGCAAAGTGTTTCCCCAGCCACCCAGATTTTGACCCAAATCCTGCCCCTTTCCCCATCTCGATTACTTTGTCTCAGATCTCAAGGTACATTTTGTGTATGATTTTGAGCATCCAACTTTTATGTGGTAGTTCCTTCTGTCCATACTCTGAAAATAGCAAACCTGTGAACACTCATTTAGATTAGACAGAGCCCGGTGTGACATGTGGTACACCTTCTGGAGAGTGGACTTGAATAGGTCTTTGAAGCTAACTTAGAGCTACTTGGGCAAAAAGTTCTGGAGCCTTAGGTACCTAAAGCATCTGGTGGGTCAGGGAAGGTAGAGGTACTCACACATTTGGTCCTATGCTTTTCTTGCCCTTTAATGAGGGGCTTGACTAGGAGAGACAGGAGGGGACTTTCTAAATAACAAGGAACAGGGAATAGGCCCTTCTTGCCTTGGACTAAGAACAACACAGAATAAAATCCAAACTCTTTGTCACGGTCTATAATATATTTGATAGGGCTATTCATCTCTCAAAGCACCTATCACTCTTTTTATTGCTTATAATACCTGGGAATCAGGAGTCTGGGCATGGCTAGGATTCATATTTGCTTGGATCTCATAACTGTAAACAATTTATCATCTGGGCTCCATTTTTATCTAGAGATGAAGGTTTGTAAGTTTGATGGTTTAAGTGGACAACCTGGCAAGGAGATGTGAACAGCCTGTGAGTTCTAAGAACAGCTTCAGGATGAAAGCCAGGAAGGAAATTAATTCTGCCGATAGCCTGAATGAGCTTGCAAATGGATTCTTCCAATGTTGAGCTTTCAGGTAAAAATGCAGTCTGGCTGATATCTTGATTGTAGTCAAAAGAAACTCTGAGCAGAAGACTCAGCTAAGATGTACTCAGAGTCCATAACCAAAGGCTGTGAGATAATGTGTTCTTTTCAAATACTAGTTTTGGAATAATTTATTATAAAGAAATAAAAATAATAATAATATGGACTATTATACTGTTTCTTTTTTTTTTTGTACTTTCATTACTTACCTGTTCCTTTTCTTCTTCTTTCTAAAAATATTAGAAAGCATTTCTTATGAGCCTGCCTCCATTTTAAGCCCTTGAAGTGCTCATAACTGGACCAGGCTTTGAGAATTTTCTAGCAAATTTAGGTTCAGTAATCTATTTATACTCCAGTTACTTCTAGAAAATATTTAAGAAAATTAAAACTGGAAACAAATATTTAAATGCAAGTGAAATAACCACAATGAAAATAATAAATAAAATGTGTTGAATGTTACTGAGAAGTATTACCATTATTAACTTAGAGAGCTTTATTCAGAAATTCATACTGGTTTGAAAATTGTACAACTATATGTATTTTTAGGTTTCCAAGAATTTGAAAAGTTATCCCTTTATTCTCCTGCAGTGATCTAGTAGAATTTTAAAGCTTTAATTTATCTTTGCTTTTATTGTTTGACACTGAATATTAAACATTTTAATGTAAGAAAGTTTTATAAGTTTGTGCCATTCTAGGTTTTAAAACAAAATATGGGTTATTTCTTTTCAATAATAAATCAATAATCCCCTTATTGACATTTATTTTAGTAAAAACAGAAGATTCCATTTAGCGATATTTCAATTCATGTAGTATTCTTAACTGAGCTTAAGATCTATTGAGGTTTATATTTCATTCAAAGAAGCATATGAGATAATAAAAGGAGTAGGAGAATCATTGTCATAGGGTTTGCATTCTGTTCAGTGTCTGTCACTTAATAGCATTATAGTTTTGGACAAATATTTTAAATTACTGGAGTCTTGATTTTCTCATCTGTAAAAGAGATTAAATATAAAATGTCAATAAAATCACTTTCTTTAAGTCTGCATGTAAGTTAAAATATTAGTAAAATACTGAACTTACAATATTACCTATAAACTAGAATTGCATTCAAAAATGCTATTTAAATGCCTCCAAATTTGTCATCTTATTAAACATAAAAAGCTTAGTTTAAAACTTACTCTGGGTACTTAAGAAGTGTCAATAGAAATAAAATTAGGAAATACTGACTAATAGTGTACATCACTGAATCTAAAAAACAATTAAAAATAAAATAAAATAAAATAAAATAAAGGAAGAGATCTTTATTTTATTTATTCATCCTGGAATTCTGGACTGACAAGAGGTCTGAGCTATCCAAGTTAAAGAAGTGAACTCTTGAGAGGAAATAGGCCAAGGACTAGGGGTTTGATACGGTTACTAGAAAAACAGATATGGCAATTCTCCAAGCTACTAGCCAATTCCAGTTGATTTTTCTGGTTGAAAGGTTCTAACTGAGGACTACAAATCAATTACAGTTAACTTATTTTTCCCCACTGTTCAAAGATTAGTCTTGAACAGCAAGGGGTTTGTTTCTATGAACAGAGGGTACCACAAACAATTGGGAAAGTTACTTTCTTGGTAGGGAGCATTGGCAAATTGAAATAGTACAGGAAAAAAAAAAAGAAACCCTTAAAAAAAGAAAAAATCTTGGAGAAAATTCTAGACACTTATCTCCATGTATCCAAATACTTGTCTAAAGGTATTTGTAAATGAAATCTCAGTAAATAAATCAATCTCAAATTTCACTTTTTCAGTATCTATATATTAGAATATATTATATGGAAGAAAGTCATATTTTTTATACTAACTCCATGAAAAAATAACTTGCTTGGAATATAATCTGAAAATAGTTTAGTCATAGCACATTTAGAATTTTATAAAAATGGTAGTTCAGGACATTTAAAAAAATATTATTAGCCAAAGTCAAAAAGTAAAATATTTGTATTTGTATTTATTTATTTCTATATTAGGACATATATTAAAATAAAAATTTAGAACTATGTTGAGATCTCAATTCAAACTGCATGTAGGCACATAGTAGAATGTGGATACAGATTTCTACGAAGAAGTGTTTTAATGTAAGAAGGTTTAGGTTCGAGTAAATACTATTCCTTATTCAAAATATGAGATGACCATTTTACATTTCCAAATCTCTCTGTCTATAAAATAAAGATGCTGACAATTACTGACCAATAGTGTTATTATATTGCAATGTAGTTATGGTAGTATAAGGCTATTATTAACTAGAAAGTATATAATAAATACTAATTTTCAAGGATTTTGTTTTATGAAAGAATTCATGAAGTGTTCACTTTAAGCATTTTCTGGGTAGATTATTCATAATTGGGATTTTCAGCCTCTTTATTCTTTCACTGTATGATTTTCTGATCATTTCATTGGTCATTATACCCTGCCAGAATAATCAGTGTTTATGAAAAGAGTCATTCTGTATAAAGCATTTATGTAACTTTGGTAACCTTAGTAACAAATATTCATATGAGGTTGAGAAGAAACAAAGATGTTCAGAGTCCGCATTTAGACAAATAACCTGTGAAATATTATGATTATGCCTATAATGGGAAAAGATTCATTTTTCTGTTACCATATTGATTGACAAAATATAATCATCAAAAATCTACTACTAAGGAAATGAAAATAAGCACTATTACCTAGATAAATGTTTTTAGAATATACTCTGAAGTATAACTGGGACAAAATTAAAAATCATATTTCAAATGAGGTGATTTTTTTAAAACATGATTCTACCATAGGGAGAACCTTTAGGGAATAAATGAAAAGAACTTTTAAAGTCTCTTCTCAAATATTAGATTTTACAAAACAACATTTAGATATTTAGATGTATCTAGGAAATTTTGCTATTGCATTTATTAAATGATCAGAGATATAAATAAACTTTGAACACAGACATTTTTTCTGCATCAGAAACTACCCAAAAGTAACAAGATAATGCTTCTAGTAAGTCTCCCAAGATTAAAAATGGAGGAAAGAAAAGGTGTTATCAATATTAACTTTTACAGTGTTATTTACAATACCCAAGATTAGGAAGCAGCCAAAGTGTCCATCGGTAGATGAGTGGATAAAAAATCTGTGGTACCTTTACACAATGGACTACTACACTGCTGTAAAAAAAGAAAAAAGGAAATCTTACCTGTAGCAACTGTATGGATGGACCTAGAGAGTGTTATGCTCAATGAAATAAGCCAGTCAGAGAAATACAAGTACCATATGATTTCAGTCATATGTGGAATCTAATAAACAAAATAAACTAACAAAATAAAAACAGGCTGATAGCTGTCAGAGGGGATGGGAATTGGGGGGCTGGGTAAAAAAGGTGAAGGAATTAAGCAAAATAAAAAAACAAAAATAAAACCTCATAGACACAGATAACATTATGGTGGTCACCAGAGGGAAACGGAGGAGGGGTGAGGAGAGTCAGAAAAGGGTAAAGAGGGAGATAAATGGTGATGGAAAAAGACTTG